>CM017571.1:3688522-3988199 GCA_007844125.1 Sinonovacula constricta
TTTTAATTTCATATATCAACATTTTTGCTAATCCGGGAGCGGATTTGGGTGAGCACAAGGAACACGAATAAAACTCGTAGAACATATCTAATCGCAGAACATATCTAATAAACACATTACATTTTAAAGACTGGTAAAATTGTATCGAATGTGATCCTGATTTACATCAGAACACATATCCGGCATTCTAAAAATCTAATATTTCACGGGAAAGCCTGTCCCGGACCACCCTTATAGCAAATGTGTTCAAAACAACCTTCGAATACATCATTAATGTTATCTTTAAAGGTGGTACCAACAGTTTGCCTACATCAAATTCATGTCACAATACATTAACACTGCTTCGGGGAATCGCGACATAATTTCTGCATAGAATTTAGTGTAAGTAAAGACAGCTTTGAAGACTGCATATATTGTTAGCACAAATCGTGATAAAACACTGTAAAAGTTCAGTAATTCCAAATCTATAAATAAACACGATGGGATGTCTGCTAAAAAAGATGTCAATGTCCGAGCGTATTAACCTGATGACCATATAACGTTAACTCAAAAGTAAGTGGTCACGTGGTATTCTTAGTTCAAAGTAGCTATCTCAGCACCATGTCTCGGATAGGAAATACCTGCGATGAGAACTGAGGATTTATGTTTCACTGTTCACACTGATCTAAGGTAAATCAACAAGCAGCATTTTGCAGGATCTTTTCAGGTAACAATGACTTGTTTGGTTGAATAAAAGATATTTGGTCCAAACTGCCGGATACCACATTGAAGGGTCACCTTATGTTTTCTATATGTAGGCCTAGTATATGCCATTGGCGTGTTAAGAAATCCACAAATCATAAAATGAGGTCGTTTAAAACATTTGAAGAAAGTTCTTGCCCGCCCAGGGTAAAATCCTGGATTCGCACTTGGAATCATGCACAATTTGGGATATGCAATGATAGGTAAAACAGAATTACATAAAAGCAGGTATTCCTGCATAAACATCGATTATGGAATCAAAACAGTTGCCATACACAACAGAAACATGTATTTCTTGCAAATTATCTTGACATAAATGTTACTTAATGTTTAAATGCAATATTATCGAATACACCCACTCCACTCCGAGATTTTGGAAAACGCACCTATAAAAATTCTATAAATGTCTAAGTGGGGTGCGGTATGCCTCTAAACAGCACATAAATGACCGTGTTTATAGTCATATGTAGAAAATCAATATTTTAACTGTAACAACTGTAAAAATTCTAGCTTTATATACAAAATATACATAACTTGCCCTAGTCGAAATTTTTTATGCAATTTCTGATCGTTATTTTACGATTAACATATCTGAATGCATGATCAATTTCGATTTGACTTATAAACTGGTCACATCTGTTTAGAAGCACTGAACAATACATTTATCTTCTTAATCAACTTATCACAGATCTACACAATATGTTACTTTATTTTACAACATTTGTCACTGATATTTGATTTTCTGCAGATAAAACAGTTATGCAGAGTTCTAACTGAACCACACATCTCGTAGTTTTTAATTGTTTGTAAAGTTTATTTATTACAAATATTTTATACTAACTAGATACTATACATTATATACTAAAATTAACGACTTGGTGGTCACGGCTACAATTGTTTCAACAAAATAACATTGAAAATCTATTGCCGATTGTTTATATAACAACTGCTGGACATACACATACCACTACATGTGACACGAATGATAGCACAATGCATTAAACCAAAATGCCATTAGTATTATGAATGTTTTAATTGAAAATTGATATAATTCTGAAAAAAAAAAAAAATCTGACATAAATGCCAAATAATTCAGCATTGCAGTAATGCATTGAAGACGTCGCGTCTTTTTGTTGATTTTGCGGGAAAACCTATTATCCGCGTGTGATGACGTCACATTGTTATGATTAATGACGTCATTGTTTTGATGTTGATGTAAAATATACAAACATGGCGAACTGAGACGAAAATATCAAACTGAATTTAAATTAACTTTAATTGTAGGAACGTTTGTACAAAATATTTAATGGAAATACAACAATACATCAACTACATACTTATCTGTATCATTTACAGAAGAACAGAATTTCAAACAGAAGAACAGAATTTCAAACGCACGTTTTAATTTCATTTTATTCCTAAACAAAATGTCGGTGTAACATTGTTTTGCTAAAATGTTGATTTAATTCCACTTTTATAACGAGTCACTAAATCACAAAATGTCACAATCAGCAACAAAAGGAGAAACACAAATGGAAAACAAAATGTCCGGCAATAATTAATATAAACTTTACTTCCATTCCACCATCAGAAGCTGATCACTGTCCTCACCACCGACATACAAGGAACTCCTGTTCACATCATAACTAAGGCAGCGTGGACGCACGAGCCCATCTTCCCAGGACAATATCGGACCTACCACGTGACCACCCTCGGTCACCTTGACTACGTTGTTTGAGTTCAGTCCGCAGACAAACACGTGACCGTGATGGTCAGTGGTCACACCCACGGCATAAAACAGTCCGAGATTCACGTAGGAGAGACGGAATATCTGCCTTCCGCCCACGCCGACACAAAAAAGACCTCTCTTCCAGTCAGTCACATAGAGTCGGTCGCCGGAACTGTTCACGGCAATGTGGTTGATGTCAAAGAACAGTTCCCGGCCGTTGGTGTCCTTGGAGATCTCCCTCAGCTTCCTACCACTCCTCACGTCGTGTACATACAAGATGGTACCACTCGGCCCAGCAGCACAGTACAACAGTCCGCCATGACAAGCGATCCAGCCGGTCCTATGTCCCAACTCGAAGGTTCGTGTCCTGGTCAGACTCTCTGTGTTATACACCTGGACTTGGGTAGAACCATCAAAGGCAACCTGGAAATAAAGAAATGTAGACCAGAGTAAAACATTGTAAATGTACAGATTGTGTTGGTGACAAAATACTCGTCAGCGTTCATCGTCGTAAATGATGCAATCTGAAAATAGAGGGCGAGAAAACAGAACATTAATAAAACCTTTGGCCCGTATACAACAACCATTTTTCAGTAAGATTTTAATTCGCAATATCTTCAGCGTATAGTCAGCTATAAGTCTGAAAATTTTGCATGACAATTTATCTTTGATACTTTGAGCTTAAAATCCCAGTTTAACTCCATACAAAAGTTTAGTTTTCTTGGTATAAAATGGTGACCTCAAGTCGTGACTTCCGTTAAGAAATGCTTGGTGAATACAGGCCTTTATGTCGTGGCACAAGTTCGAGCAATTTGCGGTGGAGTAAACATGGCTGACAGTCATCCACACAACAACCTGCAAATATAGACATGTAAATCAGGTAAATATTACAAAGAAAATTATGTAAACAATGGCTAGAAAAATGGCAATATTCAGTCGTTCATAGTCGGTCAGCTTGCTAGTGCCTGGCCTAAATAAGACAAATACAGTTACAACTCGATAACCCGAAAATGCAGATATGTGCACTTGTTACACTCGCTGTCCTCCTGGCTCTGTTAAGCTTGAGTACGGTGGAAAGTCGTCATTTGTGTCTGAAGTGTGGAAACGTAAAAACATGATTATTTATAGGACTACGTAAAATTGTTTGTAACACTTTAAATAAAAGACAATCAACATTTAGAATAGAGTTTAATGTAGTTACGTCTTGCTTTCTGAATCAATAACGGACGGAATTTACGGTAAACTCACAGCTATTGTGCAAAATGCATTGTGTCTAGATCTAGCCATCTTCATGAAACAGAGATCTAAAATCATAACCATGGTTTTCAAACATTATTTTAACCAAACTTAAGCATAAAGCAATTTAAAAAGGCATATATTAAAAAGCATATTTAGAATATTCAAACTTATACTTAACAAGACATCTTTACACATCTTTCCTCAAGACCTCGCAGATCTTACTAAGTTCATGAACGCTCAACTTGTTGATGTTTTCAAATATTTATGACGTCATATTTTGTCACGAGACGAATGGAATGTGCACAAAAGTTTGTATGTACACATTTATGCGATAACATGTGTTCGGCATATTACTTTATGATCAATGTGTGTAATTTCGGAGGATAAATCAAGCAAATTTTGATTTGTATTACTTGTATCGCACACCACGAGGGATAGTGCGTTTTGTTTACCGTATGTCGTGATGATATTTATTACTATAATGCTGGGGCGTAGCTGGGCTTTTAATGTGCCGGGGGGGGGGGGGGGGGGGGGGGGTAGGGCCCAAATTAAATAATATCGCGCCTAAAATTGATTCTTTGTTGAGCCACGCTGTACAGCTATTTTTAAACCAAGACAACCACGTGGCCACCTGTTTTAGATCATCCTCGACATCCGCTGTGATGTCGAAATCCCAATCGTTCATATTTATAGATTTAAAAAGAATGGACATTTTAAGTGTTGATTAACGAGTTTTACTGCCCCAAAATTAAGATACTGTTGAAAATTGTCAAAGCTTATACTAAAGATCTACAGAAATTATGCACAAATACCCAAAACAGAGGTCAAATATTGTTATGTATATTAGATTTACGCAAACTGTTGGATACCAAAATTCAGGTTTGAATCTATGTAGATGTTCAATCTGCCGGACTATACCTCAAGTCCGAGAGACAATAATTAAATGTATATACAGTGTAGTAATTTATGGAGAATTCTAACAATTAGCATTGTAAACCACATGGTAATGTAATTTCTTCATATATAGGGCAGTACGAAATGGTATCGTATTCTTTTCTCCTATCAATGGAAAAAGGTCTCAAAAATAAAAAAAAATTCAGTACAGGACATGTAGGCAATTTGTTTTAATAATATACTGCTTTTGTCCTCATGTTGTTTAAACCTTCAATTCAATAACAGATTGGCATATTGGCGTAGATTGGACGGAACTGTATACACTGTGTAAGGTTGTCAAACGGGATTACTATTTTCACTTGTTTTCTTTTTTCTGAATTGCCATTTTTAGTAAAACAATGTTTGATTTTTGCACTCAGTGTGTATGCGTGCGCACGCGATTGTGCGTGTGTGCCTGCGCGTGTGTCTGTAAACGGAGCATTGTTAAGGTAGCTTCAAAAGTTTGAACCTTAGTAAAAAACAATTTAGTTCCTTGACGCGTTACCTCAAATACCCACCAAGAAGGGAGGTAGCATAAGGTAAATGTGTAAGTCATAATAATGTCCCTTCAGAAACGAAATGAGGGAATCACTACCACGTGTTAAATATATTTTGAATAAAAACCGCCATTTATTATCTCACAGTCTCTCCGCTTACCAGGGCCATGTTTCCTTAACCAAAAAGAGCGCTACTATGACAGAATATTGTAAAATATATTCTTTGCAACAGTAGCCTTGACCAGGCGGACACCCATAGCGACCCAAAACTTGCACTACCCATACGGTTCCTATGTATAATATAATATCTCAATCTTGGAAATTAACGCACATCTGCTTCTCACCTGCCTTCCCGAACGCATGACGAATGACGGCAATCTAATTGTAACGTTGGTTCAAATACGTCACGTAGGGTATGAATATGACATATTTTGAATATGTTCAGCCAGAACAATCGGTAATCAGACTTGGTCTGTTTACCTGATGATAAATGTTAATTATTCTTATGCTATAACGTAAGAACATTTAGTTGTTTTCTTGAATACTGGTCGGTACAGTTTGCCTACGTGTCATGATTTGTCCTATTTTGTGCTGAATATACCACAATCGTGACTATAAATGACCACAGTCACAGTTCTGGAACCTAAAATAGTTTTTGTTACCATTACAATAAAATCAGGCCATTCTGCATACAAGTATGCAAACAGTGATTCAAATGTATGGAAGAAATATTCAATTTCTAATTTGCAAATTGCAACACTGCATATGCTTAAATTTGCTTTTTGTTAGCACAAACAAGTTCGTTTTTATATTTATCTTATTCACATCTCTCGTATACAATTTGGAAATTACAAATCTCAAGTCACAATTATCAAGTCACAAATTTTATGTTCGTTTACAATTTACAAGTTACAAATCTCAAAGTCGCAATTCTCAAGTCACAAATGTACAAGTTAAGAATTGCCAACATTCAGACGCTAGGTGGCGGTACCACATAAATATAGACGCCACTAAACTAAAAATAAAACGGAATATCATAGGTTTAAAATAGAACGGAATCATAAATGATTATTCAAGTTACCTTTTGCCCAAAGTAGTTATTAATGTGTCTATTAAAATTCTGCAAGTAATTTTACTATATAAGTTTTTGTTATCGGATGTTTCCAGAAGAACATACTAACGTTTCCAGAAGAACATACTATGTCATTCGCATTCGGATTTGTTTACAATGCATTGGAATTAAACTACATCAACAGGGATATGCGATGTCGTGAGTACGCATTCCCTAGAGTCAGGTGCCCATGCAGTTCAGTTGCTAGAGCACCTACCTCAAGGCAGGAGGTTTTGTGTTCGACCCCCGCCCTCGGTAATAGGATTTTTCCAGATTTTTAGTGGCGTCAGAAAGGGTTCTTTAGAGAACCCTGTGAAGCAGGAACAGGCTAGGTACTGGTGGTTCTGTCCAGTTGATGCCTGGCTAAAAATAAGGAAGGTTACAAGCTCAGTAGACCAGGTGGTAGAGCATCTGATTACGGTGGAGGTCTTGGGTTCGAACTCAATACAGTGTACCGGTAACACAATTTTGCCCGGTCGTGTCACTCCGGTTATATGAGGATATATGCATTTAAATGAAAGAGGCTGGAACAATAGAGTTGGGGAGGATGCGGGGGCGGGGCGGCGTGGTAGTGGTTGTCAGACCTGAGAGATTAAAATATACGAAAAGCATTTGAACCAATTCATACAGTTTATACAGTCATATCATGATCACCAGTTAAATACAGAATAATATCCCTAAAACAAATAAATAGCACATGTGTCTGATTCTGTCGGTAAGAAACTCACAACTTGAAAGTACACACGAACGCGGACCAGTACATTCTATTTATAGATGGACATTCCCTTGTTAGAAGCGCCCGCTTGAGTCCTAATGTTAAAGTGGTGTTATGCAGTGTACATTTCACATTAAGAATTTGAGCTTCTAGATTAGTAACTTGTAAATAAGATTCTAGAAATGTAAAATGTATTCCTGATATTCGCCCCGCGATTTTTAACTTCCGGCGATTTTTAACTTGTAAATTGTATATGCGGGAAATGTGAAATTGTTCAAATGTAATGACGAAATGTTAACATTTTCATGTGATATATGGAGGTTATGATGTAATTAGATAGCGGTATTTAGTATGCATGGTGTTGCAATTTACAAATTGACATTTGAAGTGACAAATCAGTGTATTGAATGATAGAAATAGTAATTAGAATATAGGCGGATATCACCTTCCATACAAATGTACATCTCCTAATTAGCATCAGCTCAGGTGAGCTAAAACACATGATATCGTATTTCCTTTCTCAGTATGAATCAACCACTATTAACACATAAACAATTCCTTTTGAAAAGGACATTTCCTAATGATCTGTGTTTCTATTTTTAGCTATTCAATCACTTTTATTAAATGGGCAATTTTATTTGAAAATGTTGAAAGGCATCTGTACCCGATTAATTATCATTGTGAGAAACATGGCCAATTCAGTGTAAAATGAAGATGGCACTTTTCTCTGTATTTGTTATTTGACTTTTGATGTAAGAGGGGCCAACCGACGCAATAGCTCAGGTGATAGAGCGTCGGCTTGCGGTTCGGAAGGTCGCGAGTTCAAACCCCGGCCGGGTCAAATCAAAGACTTTAAAGTTGGTAGTAGTGGTTTCCCTCTTAACGCTTGGGGCTAAGAGGACAGAATTACGCCTGACTCATCCGTGCCAGTATAAAGGTCCAACCGGGTTCAGTCCCTGGGCACCTCATAAGTGCCACTGTGCTATGATAGAAATATCGCTGCAGAGTATCAGCAAAAATGCTGGCAAATCCCATCCCAAATCTCTAAGAGGGACTTAACCATTTAATGTTTTGCATTTTGACAATATTTATTTAGTTATTATGGGTTGCCTCAAGTGGGCCTACTGGACCTAGTAACATCATTGGAAGATGGCAGACTCTAGGAGGCCCTAGGTTCGATCCCGGGCTGCGACTAACCTAAGTCGATAAAATGGCTGGGGCATAGCTCCCTTTCTAATTTCAAGTATAAGGATATATATATATATATATATATATATATATATATATATATATATATATATATATATATATATATATATAATTTTGGTTTAGTTTTAAAAAAATTGTTTACAGTCAACTGCCCACAGTCTGGGTAGAACCAGTACTTACGTTCAAAGTACACACAGCACTGTGCAGAAAATAGTCTTGCTGAAGGACTTTCATTGCATGGTCTGTTTTGGGGGTTCAAAAGGGATTCGAATGTGGGACCCTCTGATCCAAAATCCAATGTCTAAACCACTAAACCATGGACGACCACTTAAGGTTGAATACCCGTATTGACTTCGGGCGAATTCGTGCTAATTCGGTCGAATTCGCTATTTTCCAGTTGAATACGTAGTCATACGTAAAATGTCGATCAGTTTCAAACTTTTTAAAGATACCCATTAGTTCGGTCGCACTCAATTAGTTAAAAACTTAAAATTTAATGTTTTATGCCATAATATAATAATACAAGCATCAAATTAAACATTCATGTTACCAACAAGCCAAAAAAATGTCTCCAACCGGATAATAATCTTTCACACAAATCGACAATATAAACAACAATCGACAATATAAACAACAAACGAATTTCAACGGGAAATACCGATAGTTTACGGCATATGTCGAAGCTTGGCCGAGAACCAACCACTTTACATACGAAGCCACGCCCGCCATGTTGAAAAATGTTTTGGCAGGATGCCGTCTTCGACGGTGAGTATTGTTATTCTATTTATGCACATTTTCTAGTGAACATGTATGATTGCTGTATGTTATTGATTCATTCGCTATAGAGCTCCCTAATTTGGGGAGCACATTTGATGGTTTGCACTGAATTAGCCTGTTTCCTTGACACTAGTTGATAGTACTGTTGTTGTTTTTTATCGTTCAACTTTCACTTTTCGCTCGCCTACGGCTCCAGAGTATCGGAGAGATTATAGTTTATTTTAACGCAACCGATTTATTTTTTCTTTCAACATGTGTATATTTTACTTTTTCAAATTCATAATGCTGTCATAGTTGACAGTGTAAACAACATTTTAGTATAAACGGACATTTGTCTTTCGTACCCATGTATTTTCGTAATCAAATAAAACTGCCGTTTTTGGTCGTTTTATAACCTACATTCTGGCAGGCCATTCTTTAAACAAAGCAAATTTGATAACGACAACATTCATATTTCTTTGAACATGGTATTTTCTTTATATTAGGATGCATTATATTTATAGAGTAGCAGCCACCTTGTTACCATAGACGGTCTTAGACCATCTCACTGCTAGACCAAGCCATGGGAATAGACCTACAGAGAAAGAGAGGGACAGATTACCTCTTGTAATGCATGACAACCAGCCAAGCACCAGCTATCTAGTTGTGTAATTTGTGTTTTGAGTAAGTTTTAGAACTACATGTAGAATATGTACTACTAGAAATTTATGGTCCGCAACAAATTTATTATTAGATCATTTCATAAGCTCACTATGAGGCTAGCAACTTACTATATTTTCATTATCCACATCCTTTTAACTTGAAAAATCACTACACCACACTGAAATGCTGCTTTATAATGACAAGTAGTCTATTAATTAGTGGTAATATAATCTGTGCCCATATGCTGACTTAAAATGAAACTAGTGCTAGTGCAACCAGTTTTAAAATTGATAGCTGATCAGTTTACTCATACAAGGTTTGGAATTGAGCAAGTGAATGTATCGTCAGCTATTACTCCAGTGTCCTTGGTGGCTCACTGCTTGTTTTCAGTCCTGATTGTAATGAAAACATTCATGTGGAAGGGTCTGTCAGCTGACCCAATATGGGGTCCTCCTTCAGTCATAACTGAACATCACTATAGTAACTTAGTAACCATGATATTGTTGCCATGTTATATCTATTGAAAAACAGTATAAACAAAAGGTGTTAAAACACAATAATGGATTACAATATCACCACCACTGAAAACATATTATTGATATGTGACTACGCTACCTTTCATGATGTCTTCAGGTTGGAAGAATCAATATGTTGAAACAGTTTTCAAACTATTTTCTGTTTTAGAGGCTTAATGATCTTATAAATATTATTTGATCCATGTTTGAGCATGCAGCTATGTCAGCTTAATGTGTCATTCATAAATTGTACAATTATGTGCCAGACTGTTATGATGTATTTGAAATACATGTATGATGCGTGGCTCACAAAAAAGTCTAAATGTGAATATTACTGTCACTTAACTGTGTTCAAGCCACTACCAAAATGTTGTTCATGATAAAGAGCGTAAATTTTAGAATGGAAACCAAAGGGTTAAGATAAGTTACACCAGAAAATCAATTATTACCCATGTGAATATTTTTATACTTTTAAAATTATGACAAATTCGAAAGGATTGACTTGCCAGCTTAGGGGAAAGATTTTTTAAAGGGGAATATATCTGGTCAAAACCAATTGCAAATGAATGGTTGCAGCCCTACATAGAAGAGCTTGCAACTGATATCAAGAGTACCAAAATTTCTTTTCAATTTTGACTTTCAATTTGTGGAAGTTTTGTGTTATTTGCAGTTTTAAATTTGTAAAGATGTGTTTTGGGGTTTTTTCCCCGCAAATAACCCATACTGCAAAATTTTCAATAAAAAACAAAACAGGTCATACATAATCACATATTTAGCAAATTTATTTAAATTGCAGTTATGTGGCCAACGGTCATCAGAAGGGGAGATCATTAAAAAACACAGACCACCAATCGGCCAATGGATATGGTAAGGATTACATACCAGATACATGTATTATTTTTAGAATTAATTTCTTTTAAAGCAACTTGGTCACAATTGGTGAAATTAGCATTTTCAGCTCACCTAAGCATACACTCAAGATAAGCTATTGTGATTGCACACCACCACCATCTAACATTCATAAAAATTCTTTAAATGACATTTCTTCTGAAAGTGCTAGCCCACCAAACTTCCTCACTCAGGCGCTTCAGCAGACATAGGGAATGAAAAGTTGTTAAAAGAATATTGATCTGTCAAAAGACATGGCAGCCAGGGTGTATGCCATTTTCCTTATATGACTTTAAAGTTAACAGAAATTGAAACTGATTTTCCAAATGTTGCTTCTTTGCAGTTACATATAGTATGATTATTCTAGACCGGACCTGGTAGCGTAATAATTAGAGCATAGGCACCAGGTACTGGAGATGTTAAGATGTGCTAGTGGGTACTCCTTGGAATGTCCTGGTCCATTGGCCAGTCAGTCCAGACATATTGGTCAGAGGTGCCTGTCTTTCAAGCATGGACAGAACAATGGTTTATGTTGGGCAACATCATGACAGTAACCTAAGAAATAATGGTAATTCCAAATGGAACTAGTAATAAATTCCTTATTTAGCCCTATTTTTTACTTATGAAATTTGCTACTTTGCCCTACTTTTTTGTAAAAACATGCCCTTCTGTCTTACTTTTTGTGAAGAGGCAGTAGAAAGCCTGCATTATGTGAGTAGTGTACACACATGATAGTGTAGTATCATTAGGGGACACTAGTGTAAAAAACTATATTGTCATAAAACTTATTTTCTTTAAATATAGCAGATATGTATGTTGTTATTTTTCCATTGAGAGTGTTTGATTTGATTCGATTGGTTTATTGTTTTAGTGATTTTGAGACAACGGTCAGAAGAAGGGATGTTGTTGACAGAGGAAGGCATGTTGCTTATGGAATGATCATTCAGGAATGACAGTAACTTTTCCCTGGCAGGGATTTCTCAGGAGTGCAATATAATGAACAAAAAACCCTGTCAACACAGAAGACTGACTTCTTGGAATGAAAACACTGTTATTTGTAAAACAAATAAGGGACCTCTGTGTCTCTTCCACCATAGGCAAGGAAACTGATCTAATGTGCCTGTTAAATCACATTTGTATATAACATTATACCATAAAAATAATATTGTTAGCCTGTGTTTGGGTATCTGTGGATTTAAGTCACTATATTAATTTTGAATTATTTAAAGTATTCAGTTACTTTAACCTTTTAGAAAAAAAATTAATTTGTTAAACAATTACTTTAAGTATGCTAACTTGTAATTTTTACCTAAAAATAGTTATTAGACCAGCTTAATGACTGTGTAGTACTAAGAATGTTACATTTTTCATAAATATGTCAGCAAGGGATAAAAATTGTAACTGATCTGTTCATACTTACTTATTATTTATTTTTGTATTATTAATTTTATTATTTATTTAATGAAGCCTATTAGAGGAACACAAATATGCATTAAGTCACTTTAGTTACGATTTGATAAACATAGGAAAAAATCGAGAAATTACAGACCTGTACTGAGAGTAATAAAAGATTGTTTACTATGGATGTATAAAGAATCTAGTGATGTACTGAGATTAATAAAAGATTGTTTACTATGTTTGTATAAAGAATCTAGTGCTATGTTTTTGTTTAAATTTATTTCATTATAATATTGGGTTACTATATAAATGCTTATTTCATGTTTATGTGTAAACATGTATTTTCTCAAAATGTTTTGATTTTCTCGTGTTAGGGTTTACAAATGCTTAGAGTACCTATATTGGATATTACAAAGTCAAGTTATCCACATTACTTTTTAATTTCCTATATAGGTACTATAAACATCCAGGCAAGACATCATCCTGAAACCGGACCTGGTAGCGCAATTGGTAAAGCCTCGGCTCCAGGTACGGGAGGTCCTGGGTTCGATTCCGGGCCGCGACATACCAAAGTCGTTAAAATGGTAGTGGTATAGCTCCCTTGCTAACGCTCAAGCAAATACATGGGTAGTTCCATGACTGGTTGGCCCGGTGTCAGGATAATGTGACTGGGTGTGGTATCATGCCAGGTGTTCAGGGCATGCTATACACAGTGAAGGCAGCACTATATCTGCTTCAAGTGGACACCGTCTCCAGATAACTGAAATACTGTTGGTGGGACGAAAAACCTTATAAACAATCATCATCCTGACATATGTTACAACGCATTTGTAATTTAAACGTTCGTGCGTCTTGAAATAACAAGAAATAATCCTGATCACCAAACAAAGAAGAAAATATACAGTTATCAATAATACTATTAAAAGCTGGAAAGCAATGTAGTGTCAGTATAAGAAGATTACAGGTAATTAAGACAAAATGCCAGACTCACTTGCTTTAAACCAATATGTGTACATGCTTATAGGTAAAAAGGGAGCAATAAAGACAATTTTACAGCTGTAAACATTCTTCTTTTCTATTTTCTAAACCACTATGGCAAATCAAATTCTTACATGCACAAACAATATACATGTAGTCAGGGCTTTAAATAAGGTTGTTAAAGGGGATTAAAATGAGTGCAAGTAGACACAAGACAATTTGTCTTCATGTTAACGTTCTGTGTCTTGTACTTGTTCATATTTAGATTTCATGATTTTTTATGTAAGTTGCTTTATATTTATTTGATTTTCAAATTTATGTAAGATAATAAATAGTATCAATATTAGTATTTGAGATAGACATTTCAGACAGAAGATTGAAAACTTAAGTTAGAATTTAAATATGTTTGTTTTTTAATAACATTGCAAGTAAGTGAATATCAGGGGGATTGATTAAAGGCTTAACTTAATTGCAGTTTTAATCTTATTATCATGTTTTAGGTTGTGCTTATTGAAAAATAAATAACACAAAGTATTAATGTTATTGTTTTATTTTTTACAAAAGATGATTTTGATAGTAAAAAATTGTGTGTGAAATCAATGTCCATTTGATTAGACAAGTTATTAGCACACATTCAGGTTATGATTGAACTCTTCTTGTAGGACATGAACCAGTTTATTTTTTGTGGCGACCTTTTCATCCACATCAAACTTCCTTCTCATTATTGTGCCTTCAGCAGTCACCAGTACAGAATATAGAAACAGTTTGCTGTTTTCTCTACGTTGATATACAACCCACAATCATCGCACCAGTAACTTCTGTCTCTTTGGAGTCTGCAAAGTAAAGACAAGAAACAAAATATTTTACATTTTGGTTTATTAAGCTAACGAGAGAAAAAGTAATAACTAGGCCTATTGTTCTTATAAATCTACATTTTAATAAAATATGTGCAATTGTTGGGAGACAACACAACTTCCATGTAAAGACAATAAATAATATTTTTTAATTATGTTATGAAGTTGTCACTCAATAGAATGCAAACCCATGCCATGCGGGATAAAGTCATGTACTTGACCTTGGGTGCCCCTTAATCACAACAAAATTTAAAGAAACAATTTAAAAGATTTTTTTTACATTTAATCACCATGTACAGTAATGTGCCAAAATATAAGGGAATGAAATGAAAACTAAGCTGGCTATATTGGCAGCTGTAAAAAAAACTTTACTAACAAAACGTGTGTCAGATTTAGACTATAATTTTAGCCACAAACTTTTTTTCATTTAAGTACAAAATATGTCAATATAGTCTTCAGACCTTTCTTTGAGGCTATAAGACAGATGTTCTGTTTTTTGTTCTCTAGTTGACAAGATGGAATCATTATTATATTAACTTAAAATTCATTTGGGCTGCAGTACACCATCGGCTCTACCAGGACATTTGTTTTGGGTCTTAATGAGTCTATTAGACTCGGGGGGCCCAGTGGCAGCAAACACTTGATCTCATTTCTAGGTTTCTAAATTTAATCATCATACAGTCTGAGCGATTGAAACAAAATTCATCCTTACCTTTCCTGATTGGTCATTGAGCATTGCACTCTCCGGCACTAATTTATCTCGCATATTGGATCAGGTCATCTTTTGCATCAGGCTTTCATTTCCTGTGAACACATATGAAAATTATATTGAAGCTTTGCACTTATTATGAGAATGACAATATTCTGATTTATTGAATTTGTTTATTTAATATTGTGTTTACACACTCATTTATAATGTAAAGGAGCAGGAAAAAGTGAACCTCCTCAAGATTCGAACTATAGACCTCCCCAACTCTAGCGGATCACAATACCAACTGAGCTAAAGAGGTTCAGTGAATAAACTACCAGTGAACAAGGGATGCGGGGGGTGGGGGTGTCCCACCAACCGGGTAAAAGAGTAAAATTGGGAAAGCACATACATGTAAACTAAAAAGATATTAAGCTCTTAAAGTAAATTTTATCTGTAGACTGCTTAGGTTAAAGATAGGGTCCCTTACTGTGTATACACATCTAGTATTTACTGCGCTTAAGTTGAATTGATCTTGATTTAAACCCCACCCACCAAAATTATCTGGATCCGCTCCTGCAGTGAAACCGCTACACTTCTCTTCTAGCGAAAAGATGTTCACCCTGAATTACACTCCAGGTTCTTCAATATACCACTGTTTAATATCACGCATTACTTGAGCTTGCATGCATGTGTTTTCACAACTCATTTACCTAGTTAGTGAAGGGGGGATGCACCCCCCCCCCCTCCCCGACCGATCCATCCCTGTTTCTTTTGGTTTGATAACCGTGGGACCTGCGTATTGTAAACAACTTTTATAAAGTGGTAGTAATAAGGTAAATTGAAGTTCAAACAACATTAATAATTAGCATTTCAATTTTGCTTTCTCCAGTTACTGTACACGATCTTTTATATTTTATGACAGATTTACGTCACAGATGTGAGCAATCATCGGCATGCAATGAATACACGTTTTATAATGGCCCAACAACAAAAAACATGTACCATTAGGAAAAAATCGTATGGATACAAAAAAAGATTTTAACAAGTTTTCAGAAACTGAGAAAGCGAAAGTAGAATATTGACCTACTTGATGTATGCTGATAGCGTCTAGCAGAGCCAGCTGCATAAAGTCCTTTTCATACTTTCGTCCTACGAATGATTCAAGTTCTGTTGAATTTTCCTGTCTTATTTTTTATCCTAGCACATTTTTCTATCGACACTATCTCTTCAATTCAGTCAAACAATCTTTTCGATTCAGATGGCCATGTTTATGGCGTCGGAACGAGGCGCATGCGTCGGAACGACAAAGTCTTGTTCGAAAGCTAAGTGCTAAATTTTCAATTATTTAAATCTTTTGCTTGTTAATATCTTGTATACTTGGTTTGGTTTGTCCCCTTTTAATCCCAGTTTACCCACTTTTCGTGTTTTTGGTGCAGGTAAAGGTTATCTCGAGACTTAGCAGGTTTTTCCACCCCCAGTAAAACTGTCAAAAAACAACCGCCATTTTGTCCTACTTCCGGTCTAGTTTGTTTACAATAATGAAGTTAGAATTTACTGGTCTCACCCTTCTCTTATTGATATATGCACATAAAGTTACAAATACTGATCAAAACTGTTCATCACCCCAACTAGGATCCACCTTGGTTTCAATTTAAAGGTCCATTAGGGTAATTTCCCGAAACCAAGCTAACGTTGACAGTAAATGCTCGCTAATATTTCTTCACTGTCTCCTAGCAACCCAAATGTCCGACATAGAGACCAAGCCGGGACCTAACCCAAAATATCCCTGTGGAACTTGTCAGAAGTAGGTTACCTGGAATGATAAGGGCATCTTGTGTGACGCATGCAGTACTTGGTATCACTGTGATTGCCAAGGACTAGGGGACACAACCTATGACTTCCTGTCAAATTCTAGTTTCTCTTGGTTTTGTATTATTTGTGGAAGTCATAACCACTCTACATCGTTAGCAGAATCACTGGATACATTAGGCTCTAAATCTTTCTTCACTCCTTTAGAAACCGCCCCTGAATACTTTAATTCTCAAAGCAATCCAGTGAGGAATGATAGGCATCATGTTCAACCAAAAGCGAGCTCTACTCCTAAAATAAATAAAGCTAAAAGGACTAAACCAACTAAATTGAACCCGGAAGAAAGACTAACAATCCTTAATATTAACTGTCGTTCTGTCAATAATAAGATTCCTGAACTCCACAGGGTTCCCACAATTTCTGAAGGGAAAAATTCAAGGTCTTTTCCAGGTTTTTTCCAGGTATTTTGTCCATTTTCAAGGTCTATGAATGTGCACATTCGTGAGTTTTGCGGTAAATATTTATGGGAGTTTACAAATGTATGCCAACAAATGCTCGGATTTTTTAAATCAAATTCAGTTAAATTGCCTTATAATTATTAAAATGAACTAACCCTTTCACTCATACAGTTCTCCTAAATAACCATATGCCTAATGCATAACCAGATGGCTTATCAGGCCACCTGGCATGCATAGGTAAACTGGTGACAAAGGTACCTCAGGTTCATAGAGCATTAATGGTTTTGTGTGGGAAGCTGACAGTAGTTATGTTTAAGTTTTATTTTAAGCTAGAATGAGTTATTTAATCATATTTATGTAACTAAAAAGATTATTCAGAAATATTTTTTCTTTCTGATGATATAATTTTCATGCATATGAGGTTATATATATATTGTTAGAAGAGGGTTTGAATAAAACAAAAGAAATTTGTCATAGGCAATTTCTTTATTTTATGTTTGAAATATTCATTAATTGCTATTGTTTTTTATTTACAATACAACATATAAATTTGTTTCCCCAAAACCAGAAAATTCTGACTCAGTGTCACTACCAAACAAAATATCATAAGCATCAGGCATACTTCTGCAGCAAGATAAAGTGAGATTATCAATAAATATTATCAAACAATTTGTGTACAATATCTTTGTTAAGGATGCAGCGATTAGAATGCTAATGAACGAGGCAATCAAATGAAGCTTAAATACCTTCCAAGTTGATCCACAGAGCAATAAAACATATTGCCCCTCTCATTAGTCAGTGGGTTTTAAGGCCCTATGCTGCCCCGAAGCAACAGGGGGTTCCGATAAGTCGGCAAAACTTTTCAACATCAAATACTTCACTTCCATTTATTGTGAAGGAAGCGGACGTTTTATTACATCGGCATACTCGGTTTTTACTGTTATGCTGACCATGTGAGAGTTGTTGCGGTTAAGAAATGGTAAGATTTGCCAGCGAGGGTAAACAATGGAAAATTCCATTAGGGTGCTCTACAAACTGAGCAAATTTTCACAATTTTTCAGAACAACCCCTCTTTTTTTTCACATTATGTATAAATAAAGGCTTTAAATGTATAAATAAATAAATAAAGGCTTTATCTTACTGAATAAAGATAAAAGAAAGACTTAACATGTAATTACGTAATTTCGCCAAACTATGCAAGTGACAGCATAGCGTAAAATGGCGTATGTATGAGCCAGACGCACGCCAAAAATCGCCAAACTATGAGCCTACTGCACAACGCCAAAAATCGCCAAACCATGAGTGAAGGGCTAACAGTTTTCCCGGTAATTTCCGGTTTTTTTCGTTTTATGTCAAATTTAAGGTCTTTTCCCGACCGGGAGTGTTTATTTTCGAATTCCCGGCTTTTTCCCGATTTCCCGGTTCTGTGGGAACCCTGACTCCACCATGTTATAGATCAAGTTCAACCTGATATCATATGCCTCACAGAAACATGGTTAAAACCTGATATTCACACAGCGGAAATATTCCCATGTCACCTTGGCTACCAAATATACAGAGATGACAGAACATCAGGCAAGGGCGGAGGTGTCCTCCTTGCGGTAACAAACAAGTTCTTAAGTGATGAACCACCAGAACTTAAGACTGATTGCAACGTAATATGGTCAAAAATTTCAATCACAGGCATAAAAGACATTTATGTCTCCTCATTCTACAAACCACATGAACACGACGAACAGTCACTTAAAGAATTGTGGTCATCAGTAGAGAACATTCCACAAAACAGTCACATATGGATCCTTGGAGATTTTAATCTCCCAGACATGAACTGGTCAAATGAGTCACCATCAGACACATGCAGATTCAACGAACTGTATGACACTTCCACTGAAAACATGATAAATCACAATCTCGAACAAATGGTCAAAATCCCCACCTGAAACAACAACATACTTGATTTATTGCTCACCAACATACCAAGTCAAGTTCATGAAACCAAAACGTTACCAGGACTAGGCACATCAGATCACGATATAGTATTTCATAAAATCAAGGTCAAACGGGGTCGCATCAAGCAAAACCCCAGACAGGTCAAATCATACAAGAAGGCTAATTGATCTGACTTTAAGAAAGACTTGGCCATCTTCACTTACACATTCACAACACACAAACACAAAGACCCAAACCACCTTTGGGACATGTTTAAAGCTGAAGTCAACCGGTTATCCACCCTACACATACCAACAAGACAAATCAAAAGTACAGCTGATCTACCATGGGTCACACACGAAATAGTCAAACTCATAAGAAAAAGTAACAAACACTACAGAAAACTGAAAAGGTCATGCTCACACAAATGTCACTACACTGAAAAGTTCAAACATCTTAAGTCAACCATACAAAATCAGATTAGAAATGCATACTGGTCATACCTAGAATCAGTTATCTTTTCTGACACACAAGGTCCTGGTCACAAGAAAAAGTTTTACAACTTTGTAAAACACAAAAAGACAGAAAACACAGGAATTGCACCACTAAACTCTGAAGGTCAGACTCACTCAGATCCAGTGTTGAAGGCCAACATACTCAACAAACAATTTGAATCCGTCCGTCTTCGCCACTCAGCCTCAAACAAATAGCAAAAAGTTCAATGTCTAAATTAGATCATCCACCCGTGCCTCCAATCACCATCACAGTTCAAGGAGTTGATAAACTATTGACAGGACTTAACCCCAATAAAGCCCAAGGTCCGGATGAGATCTCACCTCGGCTGCTTAAAGAACTACACACACAGATAGCACCGATTCTTTCAATCATATTTCAGAGGTCACTGGACACCAGTATTGTTTCTAAGGACTGGAAACATGCCATAATCACACCAGCATTAATAAAAGGGGCAAAGTCAAATCCAAGTAACTACAGACCAATATCACTCACATGATAGCATCAAAACTAATGGAACACATCATTGTGTCAAACATGATGGATTACTTTGACACTCACAACATACTTTGCCCTCAGCAACACGGATTCAGATCAAAACACAGCTGTGAGACTCAACCCATTGGCTTCACACAGGAAATAGCAGACAGTTTAGATCAAGGTTTAGCAAACTGATGTCATTGTCATGGACTTCAGTAAAGCGTTCGATAAAGTTGATCACCACAAACTCGTTCACAAACTGAAACACATGGGGGTAAACCCATACATCACCACATGGATTAAAAACTTCCTACATGACAGGTCACAACAGGTCTTAGTTGAAAAGAAGGTCTCTCACAGTCTTCCTGTACATTCTGGTATCCCACAGGGCTCAAGTCAAGTCGTGGGCCCAAGTCTATTTTAGCCTACATTAACGACCTACTAGGAAGTGTCAGGAGTCGTGTGCGTCTGTTTGCAGACGACACAATAGTTTACCTCACAATAAAATCACACGCCTCTGCACAAAGTCTTCAGGAAGACTTACACAACCTAGAACTTTGGGAAAAAGAATGGAACAAGTGTGAAGTTCTCAGAATACACAGGAAAAAGAAACCGGTTATCTTCCCATACACACTTCATGACACCGCCCTCAGAACAACAGAACACGCAAAATATCTCGGGGTCACTATCAGTAGTAACTTCGATTGGTCATCTCACATAAACACTATCACAAACAAGGCCAAAAACAGTCTGAGATTCATCAGACGAAATGTCAAAACACAGCACAAACAACTAAAAGTGGCTGCATACGGAACATATGTACGCCCCCAGGTCGAATATTGTTCAACTATATGGCACCATTGGCAGAAACACCTCACACACAGAATAGAAATGGTTCAAAGGTCAGCCGCAAGGTATGTTCAAAATGACTGTCACTACACAAGCAGTGTCACTAACATGCTCAGAGAGTTAAAGTGGTCTACTCTCGAGCAACGCAGAAATCAAGCCAGTCTCACAATGCTACACAAAATACATAACAAACAGGTCAATGTCGATCACTGTTATCTCACAAATACACGAAACAACAAATTCCTTATTCCCCTCTCAAAAACAAAACACCACATAAACTCATTATTTCCGCGGGCTATACGACTTTGGAACGGTCTACCGACTGAGATTAAGGATGCCCCAACTGTACCTGCATTTGCAAGTGGCCTAAATAACTTTTGTGCTTTTTAATTGATTTTTAAATTATTAGTCTTAAATTGTCAATGTTCAGGACTTGCGCCTGCCTTATGTAGTCAGTATTGACTTTTGGCAGTACAAAGTTGAAGGTATACATTCGCCATTGCGCTAGCGATGAACTGCGCATGCGTTATGAATGATCATGTGGCGAGAATATCGGAACTTTCATGGGCTCGTCGATAGTACGCGATTATGATTCGTACAATGTCGGAAGACTTCCACCACAAACAAATATTGGGATATATATAGATGACAATCGGGGTCTAATTAATGTTCTACTATGCTCAAATTTTGAACATCTTTAAATAAATTAGCTATATTTTCGCATGTAATAGGTTTGATCTGCTTTTATTTAGGTGATTTTGAACTAATGGGTGGCTTTAAGTAACCTTGTTCATTTTTTGTTCAGACCTTTACAGAAATTCTTTTTATAATATATTATACAAACTTGTCATAAATTTGACATAAAAAACTCAAAAGAACAAAAAAAAAATAGTTACAAAAATCAAGGGAAATCACTCTGATTAAACTTCCGGTAATACACTTGAGAAAACTTGAAAGTCAGGATAGTCGACAAAAAGGTCGTTTTAAAGCAAAACCAAGAAGAAAGATTGGAAAGAAATCGTCCTACATAATCGTAGAGCACAACTATGCAGACATACCAAGTATTTGCAAATGTAGATCACAGAACTGTTCGGTATTTTCGCACCGAAAGCTGACAAGCGGTGGGTTAGAAAGCTGGCATGGACGGAGAGTGATCGAGCTTGATGTTCTGCTGAAAAATCTACACTAGTACAGTATTGTCAGCATTGTAGATTGGGACCAGGGTGCACAGGAAACATTAGAAGGAGACTGCTATCAGTCAGGATCAGTAACATCAGTCAATGTTATTTACTTGGACCATTCTATAAGGCTGTGAAGCCATGCTTGTGATTTGGGCTGTTATTGATTTTATGCATTTTTTTTCTTTGCATATTAATAAATCTAACACGACAGAAAAGCTCTTTTTAACAAAGTATGGATATCTTGTTAAATTTATTTAGTGTATTTTGCACACAAAAAACAAACAAAAACAGAAGCTCCTAGATTTTTATCAATACAAAACTACATTTCAGGTATTGGTCATGTACCTGAACCAGATATTGAGAAGCTGCCAGAGGCCATTTCGAAAACGTTTGAAACCGGTCATGATTCCTTCAAGGTATCTATCCTTTATATCTTTCGACTTGGAGACTACTGACTTGAGTAAGTACATTTCTATAATCTAATTATGTTTAGGCATAGATTGTGTTTGTTATCCAGTCAGCAAAGAAAGGCTACATACAAATGGTATGGAGCATCGAACAATTGATTCCTGGGATTAACCAGTATTCTTTTTATCTGTCTAACCAACGACAAGCCGCGATGCTGCTTTTCAAAATAAATTTCTCTTTCTCCTCTAGAAATAGCTATATATTGCTAAAGATCTAAACTGGCACTTATAATTTGTTAGCTCCTTCAGTGTGTTCAATCTCAGTCGGCATATGAATATGAGGTCTTCAAGCCAACTTGCCATACATTACTGATTTTACATTGGCCTTTGCCTGATGCAAATGAGGTATCAATTCAATTTTTTTACAGGTCGTTGTGGACAAATGCCAGATATACTTCAAACAGCAGCATCAGCATTCAGCACTGTTGCCACTTTCAACCAGTATGATTTACCCACCAGTCATATTGCACCTGATGCTGAGAGAATTACTGGGATTAGAGTGTCAGTCAAATGACAGTGCATGGAAAGCAAGTTGACAGCCAGGAATTGGACTATTCTCTGGACCACTTTTGTAATTGGTTAAGTTTCCAATCTCTGTACTGGTGGCAAACAATGGACGTCCGTTCGACTTCCCTAAACTGATAATTAGCTTTCAGTCAGTCAGCAAACTGGAAGAGTTTTTCGAAAGGGTTCTCATAAGCAAGGAGATCTTGTGTCAAATCTCCTTGGAATCACCTATGAAGCACATAATGCCATAGCAGATGTCACATCCTTGAAGGATCTGGCTCTACACACTCAGTTGTCAAGAAAAGAACAAGAACCTCTCATCTCGAAATTGCCTTGAACCATCCATTGTGTGTAAGAACAGCTGAAAATATCGCTGGCTCGCGACTGAACATTCACCACCTGAATACCATTTATAGGTGATCTGGCGAAGATGGTCTGAGGGATACATTCACCAATAAGAATTGGTGCACCAAGAGTGACAAATGTCAAAAAAGTCTTGGATGAAGTCATTCCAAAAATGGCAGCATATTTCACAAAGTGATGTGTAGTGATTGGTGATGAACACTAGCTTCGTTTTTGAAGTTATCGAATATGTTATAATATGAACCATGAGTTCATAACTTGCCATTCTTTTATGTAAACTACATATAGTTGACACTTTTAATATGTTAATTATAATTAATTGTATTGATAGAAGTTAAAACTCTTTATTATTCAGAGTATAATAAAAGTATCTTTTCATAGAAGCATTTTCTAGCTAACAACAGGTTTGATACACAGTGTTCAAATAGTGCTCATTAAAGTTTTTTTTTATTATCATGTTTAGATGAATACATGTTTATATTTATTGCTGGAAAGATACATGTGAAGATTTAACCATTAGTTTGTGTGATTTGATTTTTAACACATTTTGGTGTTGTTATGATTAGGAATGTGAAATTGACATGTTTTAAATATATTTTTTCTATGCAATTGTGGACACCATATCATTTAGATTTCTATTTTCTCAAAGAAATCACAATGGAAACATGTCATGAAATTTACCCAGTTTATTAAAAACATAACAAAAACAATTTCTAAAAGCATAATTTTGATTCCCCAACATGTCCAGTGGTACAAATTTTCATTATTTTTGTGTGATAGAAATTCATTTTGTACAAAATTGTTGATTTTCAACGGCATTGTGTCATAATTTATGGTCAAAAATACAATTTGCTTGCACAACTTTCATTGGCTTCATTTTCTTTTTTCATAAATGATCATCTCTGAATCAAATAAACCTAAATTATATGATGAACAATAAAAAAAAATCCAAATTTCACTTGAATTTATTGTTCCTAGGTACTGATTTTACCTAGATGGTTTTGGCTGAGGAGTAAAAATGCAAAATTGCTAAAACTGGTTTTTTATGGCAAAACTTTTTGAAAATGTGCACATAAGTCAATCAATTGGTATACTTCACCATGGTATAAATATATTTATGATTCTGAAAAGACGACCACTTAAGCTTGTTGTGGAGAATGCTGTTATATAATATAAACTTGACCAGACCCGTCATTACAATAATCATGCACATGCAACTGTTTTACTTATATTTATTTTAATTAAATTTATTTTATTGTAGGAATATCTAGAGTCGATATAATACATGATAGTATACATCCAAACTAAATTACCAAAGAGACACAAAAAGTATACTTACTGCTACCTCTTGTGGACCAATACAGCATACATCTGTTGGCTCTCCATCGGTATCGCAGAACTTGGTTACCTTGCTACTTGACGGGTCTACAAGCTTCAGTCTGCTGTTGGTAAAATCAGCTACCATCAGATTGCCATCACTGAGAGTACAGCAACCAAAGCTGGAACATGTTTTCTTATCCTCTGGTATCTTGACATTGATGAGTTTCTTTTCTGGTCTTACCACTGGCCTATCTCCCCGTTTCTCCACTGGTCTCTCTACTTGACGGTCTGCTGGACTCCTTACTATTTCCTGTACTGGTATGTCTGATTCACCTCCAACAGCACCCTGGGATCTGATATC
The DNA here is from genome assembly GCA_007844125.1 of Sinonovacula constricta. Taxonomy (NCBI): domain Eukaryota; kingdom Metazoa; phylum Mollusca; class Bivalvia; order Cardiida; family Solecurtidae; genus Sinonovacula; species Sinonovacula constricta. The sequence goes on from CM017571.1 coordinate 3,713,677, forward strand.
TTGTGCCTTTGTGCTGACTTCCTTAACAAGGGAACTGAAACAGCTCAGGGAGTTAAATATCTTCATTTCTGTCATGAAGTTGAATTGGTGTCCTTTTATTAGTCTGTCCGACTCCTTATAAAGAGCATCAACTTTTGGAGCAATTGTCTGACCCTTCTTTTTCAGGACAAACATGTTGGCTTTCCACTCTTTTGACTTTGTAATTTTGTCTAAACACTGCTTTATTTCGTCTTTAGTTAAAGCACACGCCTGTCTATGATGTTTGGTGACTGCAAGAAGCTCTTCTTGCTTACTTTTGATATCCTTCTTACTTTTCTCTTTAAGCTCCTCGATTCGGAACAAGAGTTTCTTTGCATATACTTCCATATCATTAAGAAAACTGTTTCCATGTTTTGAAATATTAGCCATGTGTTCATCTAATACTTTAATAGCTTTGTTTATATTGTCCAGAGCCGATTTTAACTGTGCAGGGACTGCTTGTAACTCTGGAATAGCATTGAGCTCATCTGAGGATTCCCTGATGTCTTGGGTGTCCTGACACGTCCTGAAAAGAAATGAAAAAGAAAATGTCATTGAAGTACATCGCAGCGACCCATGTCTGGGCAGAACAGTCTTCACAATTTATGTAAGCTGGAAGACTCCACATGACTCTACCTTTCAAATACAGGCCTGCCACACATCAACACAATTGTTGTCAACTTCAAATAAGACAGCATTGTTTTGAATTTAATATTTACATACTTTTGCCACTCAGCTCCAAATTCTAATCGAATTAGTTACTCTACATGTCAAACAATGCAAAACCAGGGTTTCAACTGAACCTTATTGGTCTCTGTCTATATTATGACATCTGTTTAACCTTGTCTTTACATTAAACCGATATAGTCATTTATCAAACAAAAATATTCAGCGAATATTAAGATAATTGACTGGTCGCAGAATAACGACCATGAGGGCCTCTAAGCCCCAATGCCATTATTTGGGCTTAGGGTCAATTACTGGCGCTAGGCCCAGCTCCAATACATATTATCCTTTATAATACATTTCTTTGTAAATTGGAAGCCCTCTGTGGCCAGAAAACAATATTTTACAAAAACAGTTTCTAATATGGATGATCTTAAAATGTGACTCAAAAAATGTAACTAGAAGCCAAAATCTTTAAGTAGATAAAATATTGCATATAACTAAATAACACCAGTTTCCATTGATATGGCCCTTCTGGATTTTTATGAAAAAAATGACAGTAGCATCATGACTGGCAGATTAAGTGATAAAGAGTGATGACACTGGCTGATCAAGCCAACAAAGAAAGATGTTTGGACAGTTTGTTGTTTACTTATGACCTTAAATACAGCATATAAATAAACATGGTCTTATTTATTCAGTGTTGAAATATATGTACTACAAACTATCTTTTAAATAAATATTTTAAAACTATTAACTTGATAGCAAACATTATACATGCATATGTCAGATTATTGAAATAAAAATGTTGTAAAGCATAAACGTGAAAAGGCAGAACTACCATCATGATGTAGTATATAATAAAAAAAATTAAAAACCTGATATCCTAATCTTTACCCCATAGGGCATAATTATATAATATAAACATGACAACTGTCAAAAAACACAATAGATTAAATCGAAGTCTTGCTGATACCTAAGATTAAAACAATAGAATATATAGAGACAAGAAGAAACCGGGTTTTCATTTAAAGTATTAATAGAAATCAGAGTACTCTTGTAAGGAAAACATCTGGTTGATAACAGGAAATACTTGTAGGGGGAGGGGGGGGGGGGGGTAAAGGTGGGTTACAATGATTAACCCAGACCCACCCCATCTTTGAAGAAATGTTTGTCAGTTTGAGAGCAGAAAGGAAATAAATAAAAATGTCTTGTCGGTTTGAGTTTAGAAATGAAAGAAATAAAAATGTAATATTAAGATTTTTTATCCTATTTGGAAAGGGGCTACTACCATCCACTCTGACCCACCCCACCCCTGAAGACATTTTTGTTTGGGCACGGTTAAACACTTGTTAATCCTGTAACATTTAGATTAACGATTCAGAGTAATGTGAATGAAATCCCTTTATCAAACTATGCTAAATTTGGAAGCTGTACCTTGAATGGTTACTAAGAAAAACAACTTTGACAAAAGACTTAATGAAATGTTGACGCCAGCCCAATCTTATAACCATGATTTTACTAAAAAAAACCTGGTTAAAAATGAGGATATTCCAGGACTCTCTCTGATACACTGTGTGTGTGTGTGTGGGGTGGAATTTTTGGGCTCTTTCTGACACTGTGGGTGTGGGTGACAGTACCTGTACCTTCAGGTGGGAGAGTTCTCTGGTTCTCTTTGACTCTCTGGGAGGGTGGGGGAACAGTACCTGTAACTTCAGGAGGGAAAATATTTGGGCTCTCTCTGACACTAAATGTGGCCTCTACTGTGTTCACAAACTTTTTATAAGATTTTTGACCTCACGTGACCCAGTTAATAACTCATCCAAGATTTCATGCAGACAAACATTCTGATCAAGTTTAGTGAAGATTGGGCAAATGGGGATTCTAGTGAGTGTGTGTTGCTGGGGGGCATATTCTGATTAACTGCTGTGGTTAGATCTCTAGACAACAGTGAGTCTTCTGTCAACCCGCTGTGGGTAGGTTTACCAACAACCGGCTATGTGTAGTTCTCCAGAAAACCAGCAACACAGCAACATGTAGATCTCCTGAAAACCAACTATGGGTAGATCTCCAGACAACAGTTATTGATAGGTCTTCCAACAACCCATTGTGGTTCAGTCTCAAGACAACTTGCTGTGGTTAGGTCTTTTGACGACCAGCTATATGCAGGTCTTATGACAATCCGTTGTGGGTAGATTGCCTGACAACCTGCTGTGGGTAGGTCTCATGACAACCCGCTGTGGTTAGGTCTCCAGACAATATGCTGTTGGTAAGTCTTCTGACAACCAGCAATACATATAGGTCTCCTGAAAGCAACTGTGGGTAGATCTTGACAACCTGTTGTAGGTAGGTTGCCTGAAAACCTGCTGTGGGTAGGTCTCCTGACAACCCGCTGTGGTTAGGTCTCCTGACAACCCGTTGTGAGTAGATTGCCTGACAACCTGCTGTGGGTAGGTCTCCAGACAATATGCTGTGGTTAGGTCACCAGACAATACGCTGTGGGTAAGTCTCTAGACAATCTACTGTGGGTAAGTCTCCTGACAACAAGCTATGGGTAGATTCCCTGACAATCTGCTGTGGGTTAATCTCCTGACAAGCGGCAATATGTAGGTCTCCCGAAAGCTACTGTGTGTAGATCTCCTGAAAACCTGGTGTCAGTAGGTTCCCTGACAACCTGCTGTGGGTAGGTCTCTTGACAACAAAAATGGTGAGTTTCCTGACAACCAATCAGCTATGGGTGGATTTCCGGACAAGCAATCAGCTATGGGTAAGTCTCCTGACAACTGCTGTGAGTAAATTCTCATGTCAACATGCTATGGGTAGTTCCTCGAACAACATGCTGTGGGTAAGTTTCCTGACAACCAGCTGTGGGTAGATTCCCCTGACAGCATGCTATGGGTAGTTCCCCTGACAACAAGCTGTGGGTAGGTTCACTGGCGACATGCTGTGGGTAGGTTCACTGACAACCTGCCGTGGGTAGGTCTCCTGACAACAAGCTGTGGGTAGGTCTCCTGACAACCCGCTGTGGGTAGGTCTCCAGACAACCCGCTGTGGGTAGGTCTCCTGACAACATGCTGTGGGTAGGTTCCCTCACAACAAACTGTGGGTAGGTCTCCTGACAACCAGCTATGGGTAGATCTTCTGACGACCACATATAAGTAAGTCTCCTGACAACCGGTTGTGGGTAGGTCTCCTGACAACCGGCTGTGGGTAAGTCTCCTGACATCTTGGTATGGGTAGGTTTCCTGACAACCCGCTGTGGATAGGTCTCCTGGCAACCTGCTGTGGATCGGTCTCCTGACAATCAAATGTGGGTAGGTCTCCTGACAACCCGCTGTGGATTGGATAGGTCTCCTGACAACCTGCTGTGGACAGGTCTCCTGACAATCAAATGTGGGTAAGTCTCCTGACAACCCACTGTGGATTGGATAGGTCTCCTGACAACCTGCTGTGGATAGGTCTCCTGACAACTTGCCGTGGGTATGTTCCCTGAGCACAAACTGTAGGTAGGTCTCCTGACAACCCGCTGTGGGTAGGTCTCCAGACAACAAGCTGTGGGTAGGTCTCCTGACAACATGCTGTGGGTAGGTTCCCTCACAACAAACTGTGGATAGGTCTCCTGACAATCTGCTGTGGGTAGGTGTCCAGACAACAAGCTGTGGGTAGGTTCCCTCACAACACACTGTGGGTAGGTTCCCTCACAACACACTGTGGGTAGGTCTCCTGACAACCCACTGTGGGTAGGTCTCCTGACAACACGCTGTGGGTAGGTCTCCTGACAACATGCTGTGGGTAGGTCTCCTGACAACCCACTGTGGGTAGGTCTCTTGACAACCCACTGTGGGTAGGTCTCGTGACTACATGCTGTGGGTAGGTTCCCTCACAACACACTGTGGGTAGGTCTCGTGACTACATGCTGTGGGTTGGTTCCCTCACAACACACTGTGGGTAGGTCTCGTGACTACATGCTGTGGGTAGGTTCCCTTACAACACACTGTGGGTAGGTCTCCTGACAACCCGCTGGGGGTAGGTTCCCTGACAACATGCTGCGGGTAGGTTCCCTGACAACATGCCGTGGGTAGGTCTACTTACAACCAGATATGGCTACGTCTCCTGACAACACACTGTGGGTAGGTTCCCTGACAACATGCTGTCGGTAGACTCACTGACAACATGCCATTGGTAGGTCTACATACAACCAGGTATGGCTAAGTCTTCTGACAGCATGCTTCGGGTAGGTTCCCTGACAAAATGATGTGGGTAGGTCTCCTTACAACCAGTTATGGTTTGGTCTCCTGACCACCTGCTATGGGTAGATCACTTGCAGGCATGTTTTTGATGCATCAAAATTCTTTTAACAATCTTGATACAGGGTCACCCAAGGAACAAACTGTGGATAGGTCTCCTGACAACCTGCTGTGGACAGGTCTCCTGACAATCAAATGTGGGTAAGTCTCCTGACAACCCACTGTGGATTGGATAGGTCTCCTGACAACCTGCTGTGGATAGGTCTCCTGACAACTTGCCGTGGGTATGTTCCCTGAGCACAAACTGTAGGTAGGTCTCCTGACAACCCGCTGTGGGTAGGTCTCCAGACAACAAGCTGTGGGTAGGTCTCCTGACAACATGCTGTGGGTAGGTTCCCTCACAACAAACTGTGGATAGGTCTCCTGACAATCTGCTGTGGGTAGGTGTCCAGACAACAAGCTGTGGGTAGGTTCCCTCACAACACACTGTGGGTAGGTTCCCTCACAACACACTGTGGGTAGGTCTCCTGACAACCCACTGTGGGTAGGTCTCCTGACAACACGCTGTGGGTAGGTCTCCTGACAACATGCTGTGGGTAGGTCTCCTGACAACCCACTGTGGGTAGGTCTCTTGACAACCCACTGTGGGTAGGTCTCGTGACTACATGCTGTGGGTAGGTTCCCTCACAACACACTGTGGGTAGGTCTCGTGACTACATGCTGTGGGTTGGTTCCCTCACAACACACTGTGGGTAGGTCTCGTGACTACATGCTGTGGGTAGGTTCCCTTACAACACACTGTGGGTAGGTCTCCTGACAACCCGCTGGGGGTAGGTTCCCTGACAACATGCTGCGGGTAGGTTCCCTGACAACATGCCGTGGGTAGGTCTACTTACAACCAGATATGGCTACGTCTCCTGACAACACACTGTGGGTAGGTTCCCTGACAACATGCTGTCGGTAGACTCACTGACAACATGCCATTGGTAGGTCTACATACAACCAGGTATGGCTAAGTCTTCTGACAGCATGCTTCGGGTAGGTTCCCTGACAAAATGATGTGGGTAGGTCTCCTTACAACCAGTTATGGTTTGGTCTCCTGACCACCTGCTATGGGTAGATCACTTGCAGGCATGTTTTTGATGCATCAAAATTCTTTTAACAATCTTGATACAGGGTCACCCAAGGAACAAACTGTGGATAGGTCTCCTGACAACCTGCTGTGGGTGGGTCTCCTGACAACCTGTCGTGGGTATATTCCCTCACAACTAACTGTGGGTAGGTCTCCAGACAACCCGCTGTGGGTAGGTCTCCTGACAACATGCTGTGGATAGGTTCCCTCACAACACACTGTTGGTAGGTCTCTAGACAACATGCTTTGGGTAGGTCTCCTGACAACATACTGTGGGTAGGTCTCCAGACAACCCGCTGTGGGTAGGTCTCAAGACAACCCGCTGTGGGTAGGTCTCCTGACAACATGCTGTGGATAGGTTCCCTCACAACACACTGTTGGTAGGTCTCTAGACAACATGATGTGGGTAGGTCTCCTGACAACATGCTGTGGGTAGGTTCCTCACAACCCGCTGTGGGTAGGTCTCCTGACAACCCGCTGGGGGTAGGTCTCCAGACAACAAGCTGTAGGTAGGTTCCCTCACAACACACTGTGGGTAGGTTCCCTCACAACACACTGTGGGTAGGTCTCCTGACAACTCGCTGTGGGTAGGTCTCATGACAACCCACTGTGGGTAGGTCTCTTGACAACCGGCTGTGGGTAGGTCTCCTGACAAATCGCCTTGGGTAGATCTCCTGACAACCCGCTGTGGGTAGATCTCCTGACAACCCCCTGTGGTAGGTCTCCTGACAACCCGCTGTGTGTAGGTCTCCTGACAACCCGCTGTGGGTAGGTTCCCTGACAACATGCTGCGGGTAGGTTCCCTCACAACACACTGTGGGTAGCCTCCCTGACAACATGCCGTGGGTAGGTCTACTTACAACCCACTGTGGGTAGGTCTCCTGACAACCCACTGTGGGTAGGTCTCTTGACAACCCACTGTGGGTAGGTCTCCTGACAACCCACTGTAGTTAGGTCTCCTGACAACCCACTGTGGGTAGGTCTCCTTACAACCCACTGTGGGTAGGTCTCCGTACAACCCGCTGTGGGTAGGTCTCTTGACAACCCACTGTGGGTAGGTCTCTTGACAACCCACTGTGGTTAGGTCTCCTGACAACCTGCTGTGGGTAGGTTCCCTGACAACAAGCTATACGTAGTTCCCCTGACAACCTGCTGTGCGTAAGTCTTCTGACAACCAGCTATGGGTAGGTCTCCTTACAACCAGCTATGGATAAGTCTTCTGACAACATGCTGCTGGGTATGTCTACTGTTTACGTGCCAATTTGAAAAGTATCTCAGTTCAGAGTGACAAAATGGCTGTCTTACTACCAGTAGTTAATAGAATTTTACTCAATATAACGTATTGGGAAAAGTAGATTTCTTTTACAGTCTTCGGGTATATGCTTGACTGGTATCGGTTATAAGTATTAACACAGCATGCAAGAACTGTTGAGTGTGTAATCCGCATTAGTTCTATAAATCTACTGTAACATTATTTACATAAAAACAGTACTATGTACACTCCAGGCACAACCTTTATGTCTAGTCCACTGTTGTCATGTTTAAAACTGTGCTTTATAAATATTACGCTGTAATAGTAATAGTATAACTTATAAATGTTACGAATGACGTATATATTAGAATGTGGAGATTAAACCTCCTTCCTTTCTCTTCATTTTGCCATTTTTATTGGGACCATGTGTTGTCGGGGTAGATTTATATCGGCCGTATATATGTGTATGCTACTCTAACCGTGTCGTGGGGGAGGGTAGGGGGGGCGTGGTTCGCACGGACATTTCATGTGTTTGCTTATGTAACCGGGTGCCTTCTTATGAATGGGAGCCATATGTAACGGTAAAGATTGTTTTTGTCTACACGGTGACCTTAACTTTCTTCAGTTTCCTTTCCCACGCTATTCGTGGAAGATATAGGCAAGTATCTAATCCAGTCCATTTATGTTAAAATTCTTTATAATTTGCCTGTTTTTTATATTGATATACTGTTGGTGTTTATTATAAACAGTGGTATTATAATTATTCATGATATTTGTCTTATGTATATGAAAATATTTACTTATAAAAATGTTTTAGAGTTGTCTGCTTTGCTCCTTGTTCAAGTAGGAGTGCCTAATTCATGTTAATGTATGATTTTTCCATTCTAGTGATTTAATTTAAAGTTCTAACAGCATCGTGGTTGAGTTCATGGTCCGTTATAGTTAATGTTGTTTCTTGATCAGCACTTTTAAAAAGAGACAAACAAATTTTGAGTGATGTTATGTAGTGTCCAAACTTATTTTTACTTTTGGACACTTCCTGGGTAGAACTACATTCATTACTATTATAATAGTAAAAAAATATAATTTTTTCCTCCTTATTGTTCGAGAAAGTATAGACAGGTCAATACATGGACATTTTTCTTTTATTATACCAGTTTGATGTTGTAATTTTTTTCTTGTCCATCAGGGTTCGACATTAAGGACCGACCGAACGACATTCACTAGCAGATCGGTGGTTCGGTCTAGCTAAGTCCTAGGCTAGCTGGACCGACTGGTCGTGTTCTAAATCGGACAAAGTTCGCCGAAAACCCGCCTATGAATGAATCAAAAGTCAAAAAAAAATTTAGAATGGTTAAACTCGGTCGCTATTGACCTTGTCGATACAGTTTCTTGGGAAACCCGTGTGGGGAAACCCGTGTGCTATATTTAGCGGTATATTTTGTAACAACCTAGACATTCGTTCACTCATTGGCTGGTGTTTTCAGAACGAGGTTTTTTCCCCTACGCACTTGTCAAATATCCAAATGTGGTGATACTAATTGTTAAGCGGATACGAATGCTTATTTCTTCATCTAACTTCTTATTTTCTAATGTTTACGGAACTGTCCTATTATTAATTATACTATTTCAATAAAAATGCGAGGGATACAAAAGCATGAATACTATCTGTAATGTTAGGATCTCGAGTATTACGACAACATACTAGTATAATACGGTTTGTTTATAACGCACTGTGCGCAGACGACACAAAAATGTCGAGCAATGTATAGAAGTTTTTCATCCGACAAAAAAATTAAAGAAAAAAGACGGACGACAATACGAAATTAAAGAGCAAGGATGCTTCAAAGAAACTGTATGACAAAACAAAGCGGATAAGATCGTTTTGTCCAAAATGAACAGATGAGTTTAGTTGGCTAGATTTTGAAGAAAAAAGCAATCTTATGGTTTGTAAGACAAGCAGATGGTATGAAGAGTTTGGAGGATTTGTTGTCGGTACGGACAATTTCAGAATCGATGATATAAAGGGGCCTCTGAATTTGAATCCCGTATATCTCACCAACGAAAACATGATCTTAAGTACAGCTCACCGCTCACTTCTTTTGTTGCATCCTTTACTGGGGAAATAAAGCAGATTGACAATCAATCGTGTAAGTCTAGCCTGTTCAGTTGTGTGAAAACGTCTAGTCATATAGATATGGTCATACTTAACTTTCTAGTCATATAATTACCAATGTATGATACCTATATTAGACTAGAAAATTGCATTAATAGAATGTTAAGTTTCATACTAATTTTCTAGTCATAAATGTCTCATACTTAGTTATATTGGTATGCTATTGCAACACAATGCTTGAACTCATATAACAATTTGATTTAAGTATGACTTGTATGTGTATTATGCGTTTTACATTTTGGTCCAGTCCAGTTTAGGTCAGGTCTAGTAAGTTTTCTAAGTTACTGGACCACTGGTCCAGCTCTCAAAAAAGTTAACGTCGAACCCTGTCCATGTACACCTTAGTAGAGTAAAGGAGTTTTATGCGATGTGACAACACAATAGTGGATAGAACAGGTCCGGGACTTAGACCAGATTTGCGATTGCATAGAGCATTGGTAGTCATCGACCCTGAGAAGTAAGTTATTATTTACCAGGGATAGTTATTTTTATTCATTATATTTCATTTTTGGGTTGTTCTTATAATATTCATGTGCCATGAACTGTTACACGATGCTGTTGTACTTGTAAGGCACCCGGTTGTCATCGGACGGTGAACTGAGTTTGCTTTGGGTTCCTTGCAGAGTATCTTATCCAGGGTCCCTATCATCCTCCTCCCATCATGCCCTCTCACTTGCAGATGACTCTCCCCACTGTTGGATGTACACTAAAATTTTGATCTTTTTTCTAAGTATATTTACCTTCGTTGCCCATCAGGCCCTACCAACTTCCCCCAGCACCGCACCCACCTAGTGTGGGTACGGGGCTGAGGGCCGATCCAGGCAAGCTGGGCGATAATATTGGTTTAAATACATACCATCGTGTGCCTATCAGGCCCTACCAACTGCCCCCCCCCCCCCCCCCCCCCCCCCCCCCCCCGACCCTATCTATGGGACACCGTCCACCCACAGGGTTGGGGGTTGATCCGGGCAAGCCGGGTCACAATATGTTATTAATGTATTGTCTTTAAGTATACCCCGCAAGGGGGTTCCCCATATTAAGTCATGGTTTGATATGGATGGATTTACCATTGTAGCCCTTGTTGGACGAGCATCTCCCCATGTTTATGGTTATTAAGGAAGAGGGATGGCTCCCCAGTTCGATTCTGGGAGGGGCTGGTATTATATCCCTTTATCCCAGACAAAGGTTTGCTTATATGCTACTTATAATAGCTTAAAAAAGTATCTTATTATAGAGCTATATAATAAAATTCATTATTGAAGTAAAGCATTGTGCTGTAGGATATATATGTATACCATATAACTTGTGTTATTATGAGGTATTATTGTATTCCATATTAGTTCTTAATATTTTGAGAAGGCATGATGGTGGGGTGGTCGGACTTTTGTTTTAAGTTTATTTTTGAGTAACTTTAAAAGAAATAAATTGACATCTGGGTGTTTTGAATAAATTCCCCCAGTGCCTTAAATATAGTTGTTTCTAGTTGTTTTGTTGGGTAGAGGATATTTGCCTTGTTAAACACCAGATTTTCCGAAAGTAAAACATGTTCTAATTTTATCCTCTCCCGCCTGTGATATTCACATTGTAGCAGCAGGTATTTGTCGTCATTGCTGACCCCGCATGAGGAAGTTTGGATTAAGATTTAAAATATCTTGGCCGGTACTGCCAGGTAGAAGAGTTGTGTCGAGTCTTAATCTTGTTATGCTGCGTTCAATTCGAAAGTTGTTTGAATAAATTGTTGGGCGTTTAAGTGATGGTTAGTTTGACCGCCCATCATTGATTTTGTCATCAATAGTTTTGCAGTGCTGTTTCCATTTATTTAATAGATTTTTTCCTTGATATTGAGTATACTTCAGTTGGTGCGAGGCCAGTATGACGACCCACCTGCAATGTGCTCAGACCGGCTTAAGCAGCCCCGTTAGCCCTTTCATTACCCGAGATCCCTACATGAGCTGGACACCATATTAAAGTGACTGTGTGACCTTTCTCCATACACTGGTTTGCTAAAATTTTGATCTGAGTAAGGAGGTCAGGCCTAGATCTGCTTTTGTTATTATCTATAGAAATTAGTGGTCCTAATGAGTCCGAAAGAATAACAGATCTTGTTTTTTCTTGTTTGTTTATCCAGTTCAATGCTTGTAAGATGGCATTCATTTCCGCTGTGTAGATGGAAGTTTTGTCTGAAATTCTTTCTGAAAATGTTAGGTCTAATGAAGGAATACAAAAAGCGGAAGCCATCCTGCCCTTTTGTGGGTCTTTACTTCCATCTGTGTATATGTTTACCCAGTTATTGTAGTTGCTGTTCAAATGCTCCAGTGTTAGCGCCTTGATTTTATTAGGGCAGTCAATTTTATTGAACAATTTTGTAAGACTTACATCGATCTCGGGTTTTAACAGGGTCCACAGTTCCACTTTGGCCGGGCCGAACACCGCCACGCCCCTCTTTTCAACACTGCAGGCTTCAACCAGGTTATGAATATGTGTTCCAATAAGAAGGGGGATATCTTTTTGACCCCCTCCCTGGGGTTTTGTAATAGTAGCTTGTGCCGAAGATTTTGTTCACATGGTTGTCCAGTTTGGTACGGGCCCTGGCTCAGTATCTTATTGACTGATCATCCCTCTGCAGACATAGGGGAGGCACCCCGGCCTCTTGTTCCATTATGCTAATGGGTGTGGATTTAGGGCCCGCAGTGCTATCCTGAGAGCTTGATTTTATAGGCTATCTAGCTTCTTAAGATTTGTTTAAGCTGCAATGGGGTAAATTTGACAGCCGTAATCTATTTTTGGACGTATGAGAGACTTGTAGAGTAACAGGAGACTGTGTTTATCTGAACCAAAGTCAGTCCCTTTTAACATCCTCATTAAGTTCAAGTCTCTCTGACATCTTTCTATGATGGCTTGTATATGACTTTTGAATGATAACCTCCTATGAAGAGTCATTCCCCAAAATTTCACCTTATCTTTAAAATTGACTTTTCTTTTTCTCCCCCTAAATGTTCGTCCAAATCCATCGCTAGTTTAGGTCCAAAAAGTATGCCTGCAGTTTTACTTTGTGAGATTTTGAACCTCCAGTTTTTTTACCACTCCCAAATGGCATCCAGTTCGCTCTGGGGGCCTTTCTTTCTGAGCAGTTTTAACGAGAAGCCTGTTAGCGATGCGCTCGAATCATCGGCGAATTGGCTCACTTCTAGTCACGTCACTCCTCTACACTGCTAGGAAGGTCATTTATGAGGAGAGAGAACAGTAGTGGGGAGGGTATTGAGCCCTCTGGGGTACCCCTATTTAGGGTCTCATGGTAAGATAGTGTGTCCCTTACTTTAACCTGAAATTTCCTATCATTTACAAACGCTCTCAGGTACCAAGTTTGGTGAAGATTGGGCTATAAATGGCGTCTATAGTGTGTTCACAAGTTTTTCTAAAATTTGACCTAGTGACCTACTTTTTTGACCCCAGGTGACCCAATAATGAACCCATCCAAGATTTCATGCAGTGGAACTTTCAACCAAAGTTTGATGACGATTGGATAAAAACTGTGGCCTCTAGCATGTTCACAAGCTAAATGTTGATGACAGACAAAGCGGTTTCACAAAAGCACCCCTTGAGCATATTGTGCTCAGGCGAGCTGAAAAACCTGATTGGCCTAGTATTTCGAGAAACCTATTCGCTTGATGCTAGGTCTTCCTTGCCAATGCTCAGCGGGCAAGAGGAATTATCAACCCTTGTATTTTCATTTGGGTATCAGCGATCGCTTCATATCAATATGAGCACAAAATCAAGGCGGCAGTAACCAAATGATGCAAAATATCATCAACAATGGATATATATTCTGATTTGTTCCCTTACTTTAAACGCCCCTCCCCTACGAAAATTAAGCCTAGTAATTCCCCTAAAAATGATAATTCCCCTCCAATAAAATTCAATATATCCATGCTGAAATGAAGAAGTTAGATGCACTTATATGTATCAGTGACTTCAGTAGCACATTGAGTGAACTGTACTATGGTGATCTAGTTGAGGAGTTCAAGAAGACAAATAGAGAAATGGCCTTGTAATATACAAGATGCATGAAAGCAAATAAAAAATAAACATGCACATTTTCCCCTTTTCAATAAATCACAGTAAAATGTTCCCCTTCCCATTACTCAAAGGCCCCTGGCCCATACTCTTTTTTTTAGAAAAAAACACACTCTGGTATCATGGTACAGTATTGACGTCACTCAGTATCACAATATACTGATGTACCAAACAGCACTAATGTGGTATAAATAAGATCAGCTCACAATTACGACCGATTATTCAGATTTTAAATTGTAGTATGATCAGGGAATGAACCTTGAGGTTATTCTTAAAAAAATACATTTTGTTAAAGGTGGTCTTCAACAGTTTGCATATTTTTGTTCTCTCAGGCTACCAAATAAATTAATTTTCCTATATCGTCCCAAATAAATTCATTGGTCCTATATATCCAAGTGTCACATTGAAAACATAAAGGATAAAGCCCTAATTGTCATTTCAAAAATGTATTTCCTGCTTTTTTTAAACTAAAAAAAACACTTGTGACATGACCACTTACTTTTGAGGTCATGTTTTCCTGATCACCTTGGTTACCAGTTCTGACATTTATTATGCTAAACCCCCATTGTCCTTAAATATATAGATTTGGAAAGTATGGCTATATACATTGATATATTTCACGATTTGTATTGTCTAACAATTAGATAATGTTTCAAACAGCAATTGCTTAAAGTAAGTTTATGCTGCAACTAGGCACACATTTCCCAGAACAGGGTTAAGATGTTTTCTCATGTATAAGATACAGGCAAACTGTTGGATACCACCTTTCAGGTAAAAAAACTGACCTGTGATCCAGGAAGCGACATTTTCTACACAGCAGTTCATCGTGCTGGCGACAGTACAATGTTATTAATTCGTCAGCATGTTTCCCACATTTCTCAGTCAGCACATCTTTGTTGTCTCCTTGTCCTTTCACTACATTGTGGTTTACATTCCAATCATTATGAGATCCTAAGCAAGATGTACACATATGTGTATTGCAGTCATAGCAGTAATAATCTGCAATCTGGTCTTTTTTCTTCTTGGCACAATTGGAACACTTAGCATCTTTATATTCATCCGACCACTTCTCTGCATCAATTGCAGTTGCCATATTTACTACCTGGCACAAGATATCAAACGATATGTACAATAAAGTCTGTGCTGCAAGAACAAGAAGTATGAACTGTATGTCCTGCTGGGTATGTGACTATTCAACCCAATGACTATTCGAACTCAGCTGCAAAAAATTAAGGCGACAAGTCGACCACAATAAAGTTATATGACTTTATATTGTTTAATATATTTCTGTTGTAAAAGATTTGTTATTTGACTAAATTATGATAACAGATATATCTAAATAAGGATTCAATGTTTCTTTTTCATTTATTCCGTCTTTATTGATAATATTTTATACCTTATATAAATTATTAAACAACAAAACATTTATAACAATATAAACAAATTTAACTTTGTATAAAATCTTAATTTGAGGATTGAGAATCATTTTAAGTGTGTTGTTTAATTAGAATTGAATTATGTACATGAAGTGTTATGATGAAGTATTCATTTCTAAAATTCAGTTAAGTGGAACAAAAGAATAGTTATTGGACACAATTGTTCAATTAAAGTATTTTCTAGTGTTAAATAATAACAATAAGTATTGTTGGTTGTGATTGATAGGTTTTCGCAACTGTTGCTCGATTATATAATGATTGTTTAAGCTGTTTTATGCAGCTGACTGAAAATCACAACTGATGCTAACCTTTAGATTGTCTGCGCAGGCGGTAATAGAATTCAACACTCCAATCAAAACCCACGGGCTATAGTTAAAATATGTGTAAACATACTGAAATCACAAATATACAGGTTTGTTTACAAGGGTCTTTTTGTAAGAGCTCGTTGTTTACATGCAAACCACATACAGATATCTAGAAAAAAGTGCTGTTTCAGGTTGAATTAACAATGTAACGAGTAATAAGACTATGAAACCAAGCTGTTAGAGATAGTTTCCATGTAATGTCATAGGCACTGATGACAGTTTAAGGCAACCATCTTTGAAGGCAGAAGCTGATTTTATTTTTCAGTCTAATTCACTGAATTTTATATCAAATTAAACAGATTTTATGAAGTATTTTAAATATCAAAATGATATATTATGATAGTTTAAACGGTAAAAAGTACAACCAAAAAAGATACACTGTTCAATAACATGAACACAAGTTATTGACAGAAAATGCAGCATTGCGTTTCTCGGCAAATGTTGTAATTGTACGAAACAAATTGGGTACGAAAACTGCAAATTGAGTACGAAAACAGCCGACAGAAAATTCCGTTTTTCATGATAATTTAAGTCTAGTCATAAAAAACAATGATTGCATACGATTCATTAAATAAATTTAAGGCGAAAGTTTTATCTTTACTGAAATAAAACCAGATATTTTACCAAATTTTAGCTCGATTCCATTTTTTTTTCGGGGACGAAGTAACTCTTACTAACTCAGTAACTGTGCAATTCCACATGAACGAGTTACATCCCTTGCAGCTACAAACCACTTGTCTATTGCGCAACAAAAATCTATATGTTTACGTGAGAAAAGACTCAAAGGTTTGCATTTGTTTATTGAAATATTGCTTTTCCTTTTAAATAACAATAGTTTTACCAGTGTTTAAGGCCTATGACGTACAAAATTCAGAAACTGAATTTTTGGAAACTATTTTTTCTACCCTCTGTCGGTCTTTTCGAGATCTAAAACGTCATAAACGTCAACTTTGACCCTTTTCTACACATAAATTAACATATTTACATTCTGAGTGCTTGGATTTAATCGCGGAACAGCTTAATGTAAAGAGTGGGTAATGAGGTCAGATTGTCTGATTTTCCAAAATTAACTCCCCTGCGTAGCCTGGTGCGCGGTTGTTGCTAAGCAAACATGGCTGCCAAGATATTTACTAATGTGGAAACTATCTATAGGAAAGAAATTAAGCTGATTGCAGCCCCGACATGCAGTACATTAAAAAGACCAAAAGAAGTGAAGCGTTTGTTATCTTATTCCCCAATAAATAACATACTGACTTGGCTTGGACCACTAGTGGATCCTGCACACAATTTGCCACAACCTGGAAGAAGTTGCACCTATAATATTACCGACAATCCACCTTAGTCCAGATGAAACACTCGATCTGGCCGAAAATGCTCACTCTTAGAAGGTCACTTTGAACTATTCTAACACAATCACAGGCACTCGATGTTACTTCAACATATTTATGTTAAAGTTCCGTCGAAGGAATAATATATAATTAAATTACACTACTGGGCTGACTAATTCACCATTTTTGTTTAAAACGGAGATGACTATTTCTCACCGGTATGACTATTTACCGGATATGAATTCATATCCGCGGATATGAATCTAGGGTACGGATATGAATATGAAAATCAATGTTTACGAGCCTTTCTTTATATTTGTCTGTGTTTAGATGCCATTTAATGTAATTGGTGGGATATAAAATCATTTAGATTTAGAATTCTAATTATTAAATAAATCTAGTCCAAAATACATATCTTTATGTATATATCTGTATATGATTTCATATCCGTGGGCACTAAGGGTACGGATATGAACACCGAAACTGCAACTAGAGCATTGTTTGTTATATTTATGTAGAGTCTTATGTAATATCACCATGTTTTAATTTATTTAACAACTTGAATGATAGTATGCTCATATTTACGTAATTATTGCATATAAACATAGCCACATCACAGTTCATAATGGATCGTTGGCAGGGGTGGGGTGGGGGGTGGGGAGTACGAATGTGAACGTTTAAATCATTATCTACCAATTATTTTGTAATATTCTTATTTACTTCGATGCAATATTATTAATGTTTACTAATGAAATTCCTTCCATGGAAGTATAATACACTTCTTTACATATTAATTGTATATCAATATAGCCGCACCAGAGTTCATATCCGTGGTAATGTGTGGTACCCGTGGTAATGTGTGGTACGGATATGAACGTTAAATTCATTATCTACAACTTAATTTGCAGTATTTTTGTTTACTTTGATGTAATATTATTATTTTTAATTAATAAAACTCATGTTCATGAAAGTTTACACACCTTTACATAAGTATTGTAAATAAATATAGCCGCACCAGACTTCATATCCGTGGTCATAGGGAAGTAGCCTACGGATATGAACGTTGTAATGTTTTTGTTTACTTAGATGCTGTGATGATATCTGTTTAAGAAACATAACTTCTGTATCCATACTAGTAATTCGGTAATATAGGATTACTTCCCTTTACACAGGTTCTGTAGTAGTATACTCATAATATATTTTGTTAACAATGCCTCTAAAATAGTCAGTTTGCATCAGACCTCTGTATAGTTCACTTGTGTAATTAAAGTTTATAAATAGATGTTCGGACTTTGTTATTCTGTTAATATCCATGACACAAACCATAACATGGTGACATAACATGGTGTCAGAATTATAATTTGGATTTATTTAAGTGCATTTATGCCAAATTCATTGACAGTTTGAGTTGGACATATATAATAGCAAATAATAATATCCAAAGTGTCCCCATATATGTAGTGCAATAATGGATTTATCTGGAATTCCAACACCTGTCATTGACTGGAAGCCGAACAATCTGCCATTGAAATGGACAAACTTTAAAGAACATGCAGAGCTCATTTTCAATGGTGCGCTCAACTCAAAGGACGAGCCAACAAAATGTACATACCTCCTGCTATGGGTTGGTCAAAAAGGGCGAGATGTACACAAATCGTGAAATCTTAGTGCTGATGACTCGAAGAAATTGGACACATTGTATCAAATGTACGAAAAACATGTTGAGCCAAAGTGCAATAGTGTGTTCAAACGATTCCAGTTCAACAACATTATACAAGGATCAAACTCAATCGAAGACTTCATTACTCAATTGAAAATTTCGGCAAATGATTGCAAGTTTGCCAATAACGAGGAAATGATCAGAGACAGAGTGGTAGTGGGAGTCACCTCGAGTAAGATCAGAGAGCAATTGTTGAAAGAGGGAGAAAAGCTAACATTAGATAAAGTAATCGGAATCGCACAATCTTATGAGTATGCACAAGTCCAGCTGCGCTCTATGGGTGAGCCAACTAACCAAGCTTCTGTCGATGAGGTCCAGCCGGGGAGACGTGGGCAGCCAGCCAAGAAGGGCCGAGCGTCACACGAAAAAGGGGACACAGTCAGACAAAAGAAGCCAGCGGAATGTGACCGATGCGGATCACACCACAAACAACAGGACAAATGCCCTGCAAAGGGAAAGCAATGCCCCAAATGCAAAAAGCATAATCACTTTGCAGTCAAGTGCAGAACAATTAAAAGAGTGTTGGAAGTCGAAGAGGACAGTGATTGTGATACCTTTAGTGTTGGATCGGTTGAAACTAAATCCAGCAAACAGGTATGTGCTGATTTACAGGTGGGCCCAAATAAAAGTTTAATACAGTTTAAGCTTGACACTGGCGCATGCTGTAACATCATATCAGAGACAGAATTTAAAAGTCTCAAGGTCACTGCCCCACTCCAGTAGCCTAATGCTATGTTACTTGCTTATACCGGTGCAGAGATAGAGGTCTTAGGCACAATCAGGTTACATTGTAACTATAAGGCCAAGATACAAAATGTAGAGTTTTACGTTGCACGAAACAACAAAAACTAAATCTTAGGATTACAGTCATGTCTTGATTTTGGTTTGATCAAAGTAGCATTCTCTGGAAGTCCAGAAGCCCCTATGACAAAGGAGACTATTTTGACATAGTACAAAGACGTATTCACAGGTATTGGTCGTTTACCAGGTACCAGTTCAATCCAAATAGACCCAAACCACACACCTGTAGTACATCCACCCAGACGCATTCCTGTTGCAATGCAGGACAAGGTCACGAAGGAACTCCAAAACATGGAGAAAGCTGGTATTATTACCAAGGTTATTAGCTATGTAAATAGCATGGTGGTGGTTAATAAGCCGCATTCCGACAAGATGCGCATTGTCATAGATCCCAAAGACCTAAATAAGGCAATAAAAAAGTCTCATTATCCGACAAAGACACTGGACGATATACTTCCACAGTTAAAGTCAGCAAAGTACTTCACAAAACTTGATTGCAAATCAGGTTACCACAGTGTAGTTTTAGACCAAAAGTCTTCTTATCTGACTACCTTCAACACTCCCCAAGGTCGTTACAGGTATTTAAGATGTCCAATGGGTCTCAAGTGCAGTCAAGATATATTTCAGCAGAAAATAGACGAATGCTTAGAAGGCACTTCAGGTTGTGCAATCATAGTTGACGATCTGTTAGTGTATGGACAGACAATACATGAACACGACTCGAACTTAAGAACTCTCTTAGACAGGTGCCGAGAGAAAAGCATCAGGTTAAATGAGGACAAGCTCATTGTAGGAGCCTCTGAGGTCAAATACTTTGGACACATAGTCTCAGCTGACGGACTGAAACCCGACCCAGAGAAATGTAAATCAATTCGGGCAATGGAACCCCCGAGTGACAAATCTGAGTTAAAGACGTTAATTGGCATGGTCACTTATCCGTTTAGATATGCACCCCATTTGTCACAAACTATGCAGCCATTATCAGAGCTGTTGAAGAATGACATACAGTTTTCATGGGAAGAGCCACAAATTAGGGCATTCCAAGAGATCAAAGACATATTGACAGCTAGTCCAGGTCCAATATTGTCATATTTTGATCCAGACAGGACCTTGACATTACAATGTGACAGCTCGCAGCACGGCTGTGCAGCGACATTGATGCAAGAAGGCAAACCCATTGCTTATGCAAGCAAGACACTGACTAGTACTGAGAGAAACTGGGCTATGATAGAAAAGGAATTACTTGCCATAGTGTTTGGCATGACGAAATTCAGACAATACGTCTATGGAAGACATGTCATTGTTGAGACTGACCACCTACCATTGATAAGTGTGTTCAAAAAGTCACTTCATAGCGCCCCAGCCAGATTGCAAAGACTCTTATTAGCCTTACATGGTTATGACATAGAGCTACACTACAAATCTGGAACTCAAATTCCCGTTGCTGACACATTGTCTAGGAAATTCCTCCCAAACACGTACCCTGAGATTTCAGAGAACTCGAACCTTCATGTTAATTTTGTCACAAGGAATTTGCCATACACAAGTCAGAAATTAGTCGAAATAAGGACTGAAACGGACAAAGACGAAGAGCTATTGCTCCTGAAACAAGTCATTTCGCAAGGTTGGCCTGACAAACGCAATCAGTGCGATCCACGGTTGATCGATTATTGCACTTATCGAGACGAACTCAGTGTTGTAGACAGCATTATCTACAAAGGTCACAGACTTGTTATCTTTAAGTCTTTGAGAAACGCAATGCTGACATTGATTCATAAAGGTCATGCAGGTCAAGAGCGTAGTATGAGACGTGCTAGAATGACTATGTTCTAGCGAAATATGTCCAAGCACATCATTAGTCATGTTGCTAAGTGTAAAGTGTGTGCAAGACACCAAAGGTCAAATTAGAAAGAGCCTTTGAAACCCCATGACGTACCACAATACCCTCGGTAAGTTGTAGGTACTGACGTTTTCGCGTTTGACAACCCAGATTACTTGATAGTATGTGACTATCTGAGCAATTATTTTGGAATGCAAAAGCTCAGCAATACAAACAGTCAGACTATTATCAAAGTCATGAAGACTTGGTTTGCAACACATGGCATACCTGAAAAGATAGTGTCGGATGGTGCATCATATTACACATCACAACAATTTCAGAAATTTGCTATTGAATGTGACATACAGCATGTAACTTTATCTGCTCAATATCCCCAAAGTAATGGCCTTAGTGAGTCATGCGTTAAGAAAGCCAAGAAGCTGCTTAAGAAACGTAAGCAAGATGGTTCTGATCCAATGATATCTTTGCTGGAGTTACGAGCCACACCTATGGTCATTGGTTACTCTCCATGAAAAATGTTGATGGGTAGAAAAATACGCACATTTCTGTCAATAGCACCAAGTCAGTTGACACCAAGTACAGTGCTTCACAGCAAAGTAAGGTCAAAGCTTATTTCACAGAAAGCTGATCAAAAGCGATAATATGACAAACATGCAAAACAGTTGAAGCCCATGAATGTAGGGGATAATGTTAGAATCCAACAAGGTGCTGTTTGGAATCCTGCTGTTATAACAGAGCAAAACAGTGAAAGATCATACACTGTAAAGACCCAAGATGGAGGACAATATGTTCGCAACAGGCGACATTTGCAGAAAACTCCTGTCAGTTCACCTGCAAAAGCAAAACCACCAGGTGAATCACTAGGTACGCCCCTGGAATCAGCCAGTCCCTGTCAACATAAACTGTTACAAACAGAAACATTGGAATCAGCCAGTCCCTGTCAACCTAAACTGTTACAAACAGAAACACCACAAGTCCCTTCCCAGCAGCGTACCAGTGTCATTAGTAACCCTACTCCCAGCAGCCCTATTCAGCCACCTGTATCAGCATGTACTGATAAGCCGCCAGAGAACACCCAAACGCCATACATAACAAGGTCTGATCCGCAGATTAAACCAAGAAAAGTAGAGTCAATGTAATTATGTAGCAATTTATTTTCCTTTAGTTGTTTGAAAATTGTTATAAATTGGTGAGAAATTTTTGATAAAAGGACATACCAAATTATTTTTTGTTGATAATTAAGAGGCTTATTCTACAGAACAGACATAATTATTATTCAAGAAGACACAATCAGTGAGCATAGTTAGATTTCCCACGAAAAGGGACACTGGACTATCAAAATTCTGATAAACACCTCTTGAGAAAGTGCTTCCTAAAGTGCTGTGATGATATCTGTTTAAGAAACATAACTTCTGTATCCATACTAGTAATACGGTAATATAGGATTACTTCACTTTACACATGTCTGTAGTAGTATACTCATTATATATATTGTTAACAATGCCTCTAAAATAGTCAGTTTGCATCAGACCTCTGTATAGTTCACTTGTGTAATTAAAGTTTAGAAATAGATGTTCGGACTTTGTTATTCTGTTAATATCTATGACACAAACTATAACCTGGTGACATAACAATGCAATGCTTTTATTTTTTACATGGGCTAGGATGCAGTTTAAACCAATGAAGTCAATGCGATTGGTTGTTCGAAAGGGGAAGACCACAGTCAGTTTCAAGCTTGTAATCCAATGGAAAGATATTCCTTCGTTAACGGACAACCCAGTTAAACGTCTCGGAAAGTGGTTTGACTCCTAAATTAAAGACAGTAAATACATGCTGCAACAGCAGGCGGAAGAGGGGCTGCGCAGAATTGAAAAGTCAGACCTTCCTGGAAAGTTTAAAGGCTGGATATTTCAGCACGGACTTCTGCCCAGATTGATATGGCCATTAATAGTGAACTCAGTTATCATCAGCACGGTTGAAAAGGTAGAGCAGACAATTAGTAAACACTTGAGAAGATGGCTGGAATTACCACCATCCTTCACATGCTTGGGGTTCTACAGCAAATCCAACAAGCTCCAGGTGCCCTTTACCTTTCTGGTAGAGAAATTTAAAGCAGCTAAAGCCCGACTCTTCCTGACTAGATTCTTCAGACGAAAGAATCCGTGTAGTAAACATAAAAGTGAGAACAGGCAGGATCAAGCGGTGGAGCAGGCAGAGAGCAATCTTTAGCATCAGGACATTGTTAGAAAAGCAAACAAGGGAAGAGAAGGACTGGGCACTAGACAGCACCAAAGATTGGGAGAAGCTAACAAGATGGAGAAGCGGTCCATGGTGCAGAAAGAGATAAGGAGACCAGAAAAGGAGTCAATGTTAGCTAAGTCTGTGCAGTTAGGCTCGCAAGGAAACTGGCCAGCTGTGTGATCGCACACTACGTCACATACTGTCTGGTTGTCCTACCGTTTTGACTCAAGGACGATACAGGTGGTGCCATGATAAAGTCCTTACGGAAGTGGCACTCATCCTTAAATTGGAGAGAAGGAAAAAGAGATTAAAAAAGTAAGAAAAACCCAGACCTTATCAACTTTGTGAGGGAAGGCGCTAAGAAACAGTCGAACACATTGCCTACCAGTATCCATCAATAATTCGATAGTTGGGAACTCCTGGTAGACCTTAAGAAGAGGCTCAAGTTTCCGGAGGAAGTGACCAACACAAATCTCCGACCCGACATTGTGCTGTGGTCAAGAGATTCCAAACGAGTGATACTGGTTGAGCTCATAGTGCCCTGGGAAGAAAGAACAGAGGAAGCACATGAGATGAAGATGTCTAAGTACCAGGAAGTGGCAAACCAGGCAAACAGCTGCAGAGACAATAGTTGGAAAACATGGACTTTCCCAATGGAGGTCGGCTGCCGTGGATTTCCATCACGGTCAACATGGCAAATGCTAGGAGCACTGGGCATTTAGTGACAAGCCAGAATGCAGTCCGTGCTCTTGGTAAAGCTGCTAAAAGGGCTTCCAGCTGGCTCTGGATACAGCATGGCAAACCAGGCTGGCCACATGGAAACTGATCACTTCACCCATTACTACCATTCCGAGGGTGTTCTGAGTAAGGGAGTATAACACCTTACAACGATGGCACTCTGAGTAAGCAGTTTACCAGAATTGTATTGCATAACTCGGTTTGCATATTTATTATAGAATTTTCCCGTACTTTGGTGTGTGTACATATTCGCACCCCTTATTAGTAGCCGCTGATTTTTGTGTACCAATATTTGCATATTTCTAAACAGGGAAAAATGGGTAAAGACGGTTATATAGCTTATATTATACAACCTTTTGGTTCATTAATGAATTGGTTATCCTTAATTAAAAGAGCACAAATATAAGTTACAATATTGTAAACAGTCTTGTTAACGTTTATTATCCTCATTCAATGGGTCTGTAATTTGCCATGTACCTAAACTGATACATATCGATTATTATATTGTAAGGAAGAGTCGTTCAGACCTTTAAACAATGGCCTGAAGAATTAAATGTTGCAATGTAAACAGAAACAATGCTGTTGATAACGATTTTCAGTGCATAGCGTCCATGCCATATGTACAATGGTATGAATTTCGGTTTGGCTAAACACGAAACGGATATGGCTTACCTGATAGCTTTTTTCATTAAATCGCAGTTGTATGTTATATAATAATACTCAAGTAAAATTATTGTATTGAAAGAGAATGCAATAAATGTCCAAAAAACACATAAATATATCATAAATGGGTGTAAATAATGAATTTTGCGTTCATATCCATACATTCTATGTCTACGGATATGAACTCTGGCGCGACTGTGGTATATTTAATAACAACAATTATGTAAAGACTCGTAGAATTTCATCAAAGTGGTTAAGTGACTTAATTAAACATAATTATATAACAACAAAATTTTCAGAAAAAAAAAACAACATTTAGAGTTGAAGTTCGTAAGTTTGATTTTCATATCCGTACCCGGTATTTCACGGATATGAAAGTATGTGCGGCTGTCAGTATATTTATTATTAGTAAGTGTGTAAAAGTGCCCCTATCAAAGGATGTAAAACATTCAAACTAGTTTTATTTCTTTACAATAAACAGAATTATAAAAAAAGTGCTGAAAATTGCAATCTTATTGTTCATATCCGTATCCTGTTTGTACACGGTTATGAATTACCGTATAAAAATGTTCGTTTAATCAACCTCGATTGTATGTTATATGACAAAAAGTTACATGATTTTAGTTATAGATTTTTTCTTCTTCTAGAATACACATAAATGTCACATATATGGGTGTGTATTATGTTTTTTACACTCATATCCGTACCCTGTATGTCTACGGATATGAACTCATCATGATTAGAATTTCATAAAATTGGTTCAATTAATTAATAAATAATATTATTACCATAAAAATGAAAAAAAAAAAAAAAAACCCACACACAAACATCAATTATAGGTAAAGATATTGCTTTTTACATTAATATCCGTACTCCGTATGTCCACGGATATGAACTCAGGCGCGGTTATGGGTTTATGTATTGCAAACAATTCTGTAAAGATCGGTAGAACTTCATAGAATACCTAATGTATATTAATTTTATTTATAGAAAATACATAAATGTTTCAAAAAAAGACATAAATATAACATAAATGGGTGTAAATAGTGTTTTTACGTTCATATCCGTACCCAGGATTCATATCCGCGGATATGAATTCATATCCGGTAAATAGTCATACCCATTTCTCACCGGGTACAGGTCGCTTGGATTTCACCGACTTTAGGTACATTTGCATAATCCCACCCCATAGCAACAATCAAGTTGAAAAATCAGTCCGAATTAGTTAAATAAATAGTTTATTTATTATATAAAGAGAGACTTTAAATATGTGGAAAAAATAGACATAGGCTGTTTTACAGGAAAATTATTTTATTTCTAGTCCCACGCTTGTTTATTGGATCTCACCGAGATAAGAAGACAGCGTTAAGTTCGTTTGACAGAGAACGGTTGTCTCAGCACGTAAGACAATATACCTTCTATATAGACCTATGCTTATATGGGGGAGGGGTGCTCATGATCTTTTGGTTAAATGTAAGTTGTGATTTAAACTGAACTCACATTATGAAATTTGCGGGGTTTTTTTTTATCATGAATAACATGACACTTGCCCAGCTAATAACCAGAGAACATAACACTGTCATCAGCATAACAAAACAATTCAAAGTACAATCTCACTAAAGTTAGATCTGGAGCGGTTTTCAGGATAGGATTTTAATAAGATTGTTCAAAATAAGAAGTCTGTGACACAGAAGTCTGACCAAAACAATTGCGATTGACCCAGCCTTAGGCCCGACTGTAATAAAAAAAAACTGATAAGGTAAATATGTACGTAATACCAAGTTATAATCTAATTTTAAACTACTGCTTGTTCAGTCAACTTTAAATTACCCCCTGGTCATGGGGTATATTTGTGAATGGCATACTATGGGCCTGGCAACAGACACAAGGTGCTGGTAAGACATATGAGTGACCCAAATAACCCTTTCATGTACCCAGTTATACACCTGTGGAGAGTGGAATAACTTAAGTCAAATTTCTAGGTCAAGGCAATGTTTGGTGACCTTCATAAGGTTCGAACCACAGACCTTGAAATCCGTAGTCCTGCATCAGACCACTGGACTGTCCCTCTCCTTTTGCTGAAATTCGTATGTATGTGTTGTGTCGGTCAGTAAATACAAAAAGCTAGATGAAACATAAATGTATACTCAATGGCGGTAAAGCATTGGACCATCATACAAGAGGTCCAGGGTTGAATCATGCACACAGTATTTTATTTTTGACTTGTATTACTTTTTCGCCATTCCTTTCTTTTTCACTGGAGGGTTCGCATCTCTTAAACTTATTGGCAAATTTGTAAACCACAGACAATTTAAAAGTTAGGCAAAACAATGAGCCTAATGGAGATATTATAGCATGAACATATTTTTTTCCACTATAATTGATAACATTTGTTATTTTGTATTTTTAAAAGTTTCTGTTATATTTGCCTGATGGTTAATTGTTTTTAAAAAGTTTATCTAAACACTTTGTTAAGGTTAATCCCCAAAAAGAACACAGACACACACACACAGACAGACACACACAATATATGATCTAGTCTTGAACTTTGTCAAATCAAAATACCAATGAATACATTTGCCTATTTTTGGTTTTAAAAAAATCCAGATAAACATATGGTAAAAACTCAACACATGGCAAGTGAGGTGGAAAGCATTTTGACGGGAAGGCTTTTGTCCAGCTGGGAGTCCAGCCTGCATGTTTTAGATAATGAGGGGTAAACAGTTTGTTAAAAATCCTTCCTCAGGTATTTGACTGACAGGCCTTCTTAGCCAATCAGATAGCTGGATTGCAACACACGTTGCACATAATGTATATTTCAAAACCAAGTATCGCCTTAGTCAACAATGTTTAGGAGTATGTAAGTTAAGATTTTGTGAAAATGGTAGACTCGTCAACTCTGATGCTATAGCAATTAACTGTACTAGTAGTGTTGCTTTTCATGTTAACTTAATGTGCCAATCTAACAATTCAGATAGACTTGCTCATTCAACATTACATTCTGTATAAGTACCCTATGGTTCTCAGTCACCCTCTGCTTTCTGGCTTGCAACACAAAAGTGAATGACATGATGCAGAGCCATATGAACCATCAACCAGGCCATGTTAGCATCAAACAACCTGGGGGTTCCAACTAGTGCAAAGTGTATTCAGAAATTGTCTAACAAGTAGCTTTTTGTATTATATACTTCTAAATATAACACATATAAACATAGAATGTGTTATTGAATGTAATATTTAAGTATTGTTTTCCATGTTTATATTTTAGAACTTCATGCCGAATTAATCTCTGTTCAGACTACTTGTATATCACAAAATAGTAACTCAGTTTGATATAATTTTGCAAGTACATAACAGTTTGTTTTAGAGATGGATTCATTTACCCTATTTTCTGATTAGTTTACCATACAGTTTAATGTGCATGTTTTGTTTGTCTTTGAGGTCTCCAGATAATGGGACTAAACATGTCTTTTGTGTAGGAATTATATTTTAAGGAGTAACAGGTATATAGGAATTGGATGGAAAATGAAGAATTTAGTATCAAAAATACTCTTTACTGTTATCTTTCTTTGTAATTTTATAATTATTAAATGTATACTGAAAAGTTGCTTTGCCACAGTTTTACATGACATATAGAACCACATGATACCACACTTCATATGTATTTATTTTATTGTGTCACTGTCAGCATATTTTTTTATGACTGACATATACACAAGACATCCATTATCCCATGCACAGTTTGAAGATTTACTAGATTATGGATTTAAAAATGGTTAAAAAATAGTTGAAAAGTATTGCTCTGCTTTAGATTCCCAAAACTTTAAAACAAATCAATCTTTTGATGGAAAGCATGTTTCATGTATGACCTAGTGATTACAGGTAATATTTTATTCAATTAATCATTGTGGTTCAACAAAGTTTTTTTTATTTTTTAGCAAACATTTAAAAGTGCATATTTGACCAACTGTGACAATGTCACTTTAGAATAAAAAATTAACCAATCTATATTTCAAATGTAATTAAAAGTGTTTATCATAGTGTTGATCATTTTTGTTTGCATTTGTTTAATTAAAGATCGCTCCAACTTAAGTGGATTCAAAGTACGCTTCCAACTAGGAAACTAGGGGGGGGGGGGGGACAAAAGCCTTCCTGAATTACATATGATGGCACACCTTTTATTGTGCTGAAGGCTGAAAAGTATGAATGCCATTAAGGACCACTTCATTTAAAGTGTGTCAACCACAAGGTATATTTCTGTTTTATTGAATATTTCTTAGTGAAAGATATTATTTAATGTTTATGTACTATTCTAAAAGTTTTCATATATCTGTTTTAATAAGAATATTTAGAAAGAAATAATTTGCATACAAGCCCAAATTTGTCATAACCAATAAATGAAATTATTCATTTTGTGATCAGCATGGTAAACATAAGTATTACAGCGACTCTTTAATTCACACATTGTTCAACCTTGATGTGACATTGCCATGACTGGTCATGATGAGTAGTTGGCCCATATTGTTTTGGGCTGTACTGGGTGAAAGGTCAAGGTCACAGTAACTAGACACTAATCAATCTTTAAACATAGTAGGGACATTAGCTACTGGTTTAAGTTGTATTTATTTTTAACAAAAATTAAAATGAAGAAAAAAAGAACATTTTTAAAGGTTGATTTTTTAAATTTTCTTTCCTTAAATCATCATTAAACCTGTACAGCTGTTGTACATGTATTTCAGCTGGGTTTTTTATTGTAGTTTTTTATTGTATGTCTAATTACAAGGTATCAAGGGGTCGGGATACATGTTTTGCAATCATCTCTTGTTATATTCTGATTTCCTCTGCATAAAGCAACTGCTTACTACCCTATTGTTTAATTGATATTTTTAAACCCCTTTTTGTTTATACCGGTTGGGAAACATTGTTATTTTAACTTCAATTTATCTTTTTGTCTGACTGCTGCTTTAGTAGAACCAGTACTCAGGTAGTATCTTATTGGAGCAACGTGCAGTAAATAGTTTTGCTCAATCACCAACACCTCATAGTCGGTTGTGGATTCATTCAGGCCAGGATTCATTAAGTTGCCAACCAAATTTCTAGATATGCTTTATTATAGCTGGGCATTTTTCAAAAAATGTGCGCTTTTTTACCTCATTTTTTTTTAAAAAGTCACCATCTTGTATATTTTCTTTGTAAAGCTTAAAATCATGTACCAATATCAACTTGCAATTTTATGAATACGGGGGACCTCCCAGAGTATTATATTTCTAAATATTGTTTCTGAGTTTTAATGCTAGCAACCCTGCAATTCCTTCCTGTTACGGCTATTTGTTTTTTTATTTTTTATTTATGTTTAAGCTATTTTTAAGCATTTTAATGGCATATATTCAGTTTTATTGTGTAGAAACATAATACAGCAAAAAATGGCATTTTTAATCTCAGATAGGTAAATTTTTAATTTTCTTAAGTTGCGTATTAAAAAAATGTTTAAATTCTTCAAAGTAAAATCAATGCTTTTTTACTATTTATGTATCCTTTTAGTTTAGAATTTGATATTATTGCATGTTTCAAAAAGCTTGAAGACCTAATATTGATTACAATAACAAATATTGCATTTTACTCAAAACAACCAAGTAAAATATATGATGTAACAGGAAGGAAAGTAGTGTTACAGGAAAGATTGTAATGTAACAGGATGGAAAAATGTATCTTGTTTGATGATGAGCAATTTTTCATCTCATAACATGAATGTTAATACCGGTTTCCAAGCACAATTTAATACACTTTTTGGATTTTTACAACTGTAAGTGTAAGATGTTGTCTAAAACAATTTAACAATAAAGTTTGAGAAACATTTTATTCCTTGTAAACAAAGTAACAATTCTGTAACAAACTTAAACACTTGAACAAATATAGCATTTATATACATGTAATAGCATACATCATATTATACTTTACTAATGTTTCATATTAGTTAACACTTTTTAACTGCACCTTTATAATACAATCTTTTAGTCATACAATGTATCAAAGTAATAGGCCTTTTAACATTTCATAATTCATAATGAGTGACATATTGTGTGCCTTGTATACATATATACAAATTACATGACATCTGTCTTGTAAAACAAATACTTTAAAATCTATCATAAATTCAAATATTATAATTTAACACACATGAACTGTTAACTGCAACACACTAAAATTGTTAAAAATATTGTTTTTAATGATTAAAAGTACTTAAAAACTTTTTTTTAAACCTTTTTTCATTTCTGTTACGACAGGTTTCTCTCCTGTTACAATATTCAAACGTAACAGGAAGGAATGTAACAGGATGGAAAATTATTTCGTTATAACATTTTTTATAATTACTGGTCCCTTGTAAAGTTCTTTTGGTGGGAAATATTTAAAATGCAAATATGAAAGATAAACATGGGACAAAAAGTGTTATTTTTAAATTAAACACAAAAGATAAAAAGTCAGTAACAGTAAGGAAATTTAAGATGTACTCACCTCCTCGGCTGACTATTATTTTGATGTAAAAATCACCTAGGCATTTGCAATGACTTTGAAACACCTGCCATCTTGTTTTGGGAAAGGGAGGTTACTTTAATGCGCTTTAAACAGGAAGTTAAAGGGACTAGTTATTAATAACTGAAATAATTTTTAAAAGCGTAACAGGATGGAATTGTATTTTCGGACAGACTTTGAATATTAAAAAATGTTTGTTTTTCCATGTAAATTGGTATTTAATTTATAAAAAATGTAACTTAGTTCCATGAATTATATATACCTGATATTATTTGTTTAAAAATCGTTTTAAAGCACAGAAAACTTAATGCTTAATCTTTAGAAGCCAGTTGTTGGACAGGTGTAATTTGTATATACAGCCCATATCAAACTGATGTAAAATTGAAAGTATTTAACTTTTTCTTGAAAATTAAAAGAAATACATTTAAAAAATGTTAGAATAACACAGCATAACAAATTTTATGAAGGAAGTGATAAAAAAATAAGAATTAATTGAAAATGAAGTGCCCGGACAAGAAAGTGCACATTTTTTGAAAATTGCCCAGCTATGTAAAACAATAAATATTGCTGGCCAAATATCAATTTCCAGAGGCAAAAACATATTAGGTATGTACTAATTCACCTTGAATATTAAACTACTTTTTACAAACTAGGTTGCTGACCATGTTCACACTATAAAGACAAGGAAAGTAGGCATTAGGTGGAGTGTGGTTGGGAGTCTGAACGTGTGTGGGAAGTAGGGGTGAATGTATGAAAATTGGTGGGATTGTGAAAGTAGGGATGAGTATGAGAGGGAGTTTGAAAGTCGGTGAGAGTGCTGGTGTGAAAGTGGGTGTAGGTGAAAGGGGGAGTTAGTTTGAAAATGTGTAATGGTGGATGATACTGTTATTATTATTTGCTGTATGTCCGTGAGCCTGTTGCAGGCAAGATTTGTTAATTTTAATTAAATAGATTCAATGTTTATAAAATTTAATGTTTTCCTGATAGCAAGAAACGATTTTAATGATAATTTCCACTTTTGCTGTAGGGGGTGTGGGGAGATAATAGTCATCCAGTTAACTTGTCTCTTTCCTTTTTCATGCCTTATTAGTCTTTTATCCGTTCATTCCTTCCATGACTGCCATTGTTTTTGGCATATTTATCTGCCTAAGATTTATATTTATTTTCCTTTTCTTCATTCCCTTCTCACAATTCCTTCCTTTCATTACATTTCTTTCCTCCCTTATGCTTTTGTTCTAAGTTATTATTCAACATTCTTCCTTCCACCTTTTCTATTTTCATATCTAATTTTTCAATGTTATATTAATGTTACAGTGTATATATCTTTGCCTCAAAACACTCAAATTGATGCTACTTTCTTAGGTAGTCGCGACGAAATAGCACAAATGATCAAGCACTCGCTCCAACCGAGAACCACAGAACTTAGGAAACATTTTGAACAGATAACGCTGTCGCGATTGTTTTACTAGTGAGCTTGTCGTCTATTCTGCTGCTATTAAATCAGCAACTTTGCAGTAGCAGACTTGGAGTGGGGCGAACTGAACAATACCTTAAATTCCCGAAACATACTTAAAGTAAGATGTATTTTATAACGCAAGTTTTAAAAAAATGATCAAATAGTATCGATTTTGGATCGCATACTTTAGAACGGATTCCAGAAACCAAACTGTCTGGAGGGAACATACCCTTATACTCCCATCCCCTCACCTAGAATAAAATGTTTAATTTAACATTTTTTGGAGGGACGGGTGTGTGTGGGGTGGAGGAGACGTGTGCGTGTGTGTGTGTGTGTGTGGGGGGGTGCAGTTGTGTTTATGGCATGCCCTTTAACTAGCTCCCTCTGTAAACCTTATATCTTAAGAAAATTCTCGCTCCCTGGCAGTTCAATATAAGATCCACCTATACTGAACACGCAGGTTTTCTCCTTAAATCAGACCAACAAAAATATTACTTATGAACTGAATTTGGCTAAATGCCGCCACAGATGGTCGCCACTTGGGTACTGTTTCTACCCAGAATGTGGACAGCTGAGAAAGCAATAGTATCTGCCAAGTGAAATGTTTATCTTTTTATAAATCAATATCAACTATATGGAGTTATTTGTTTTAATGCCGAGAGCTTTCGAGTGTTTGAATGTATTTCAACTTATTTCGAGTAAAATATGTTTATCTGATTTGCACCGATACATCTTCACAACTTTAGTGAAATGGACAATTATATAAATGGTTAATACGTTGCAAATGATATATAATTATATTGTCTGTTAAGCAAAATCAATATGTAAATACAAGCACTAAAATGTGATTTATTGTATTAATGGTTAATATGTAATAAGATAACACTGCAGTTAAGGAAAATCCGTATACATATTTGAATGGCTGTATTATGCTTGACGAACGTGTACCTATTTACGTTTTATGTATGTTTATGTCGACTATCTTATCATTTAAAATGAAACCTGCAGTGTGCCTGTGGTTCTATCCAGACATGAGTCTGGGGTCTTCCTCCACCAATAATTAGCTAGACGTCGACAATATGATCATAATTGTGTTACAATGTTGCAATTTTACAGAAACAAACACAACACACAATTTAAAATGACAATCATAACTTTGAGTTACAATTTCCGGCTCATGTTCCAACATCACATTTATATGATTTTTTTTTTTAAATTAAAGTATTTGATTTTTAAGAGGAATGGATGTGCATAGGATTGCATATGTATTGTTAATTTAGTACTTATTAACGAACAGATGATCATTAAATGTAGCCATTTTCTAAATCTTCAAAAGTAATTTGTTAAACTTCATTTTTTCGGATAATTCAATTCACCTCTTATTGTAATTCTTGGTTTATATTTTATTTGTTTTATTATACTTCGTTATTTAATTGTTTCTTTTGCAAACAGTGAATATTTACCTCTGTGAAATAAAAATACTGAAGGGCACAACTCTTGTATTTTATAGATTTGGAAGAATCACTGAGTAGAAGAAGAAATGAAGAAACTTTACAGAAACCTTAAATCCGAAACTTAGAATGTGCCACTGGAACACGTCGTAAAAACAACCCAACAACAATAACTGAAGCGTCCCAAACAACTATTTCTCAACTGGAGTTTGAATTTAATCGAAATGACGTATAAGGAGATCAACTGAATTTAAGCATTCTTTTTTCAGCTTTCCATTTTGTTTAAGTTATTATTATTATTAGAGAGAGAGAGAGAGACAGACAGACAGACAGACCGACACACAGCGAGAGGCAGAGACAAACAGACACACACAGAAAGAGGGATTGAGCAGGGCTGCCGATTTTCCGCGGAAATCCGCGGATTTGGGGTCCGCCTTGACCAATTTTGAGATCGATGTAAATCCGAGAAAAAAATGGGGGGGGGGGGAGAGAGAGAGAGAGAGAGAGAGAGAGAGAGAGACGGCACGCAAACAGTTCGGCTCGGACTTTTTGGAAATACTTTAGTCTTTCCCACTACCACTCGGAACTCCTCGGGTAATTCCGTCAACGTAATCACCTCGGAAATAATGCTGCCGCCGCCATATTGACGAACTACATCCAAAATGGCAATCGTACCTACTCGGCGATCTCCGGCAAGCTTCGGTGATCCGAGTGCATGCAGGGTAATAACTGGTATATTACACTTTTACCAAATCCTGTTGGTAATATACATACAGTATCAACTAAGTTAAAAAATATTCTTCAACGAAGCAATCTGCTCTTCTTTCAAGGAGTGTTGAATCTCCATCATATCTAAAGCGTACTGCATGCACTTTGAAAAGTCAGCCATCTTTGTTTACATAATGCAATGAGAAGTTATTCGCCGGGGCAAATCACCAACTGGTGTATTCCTACAATTACATCCGAGGCGATATTTCCGAAGCTTGTCGGAGATCGCCGAGTAGGTACGATTGTCCCACTACGTGTTTCGCCCGACCAATCGTATCGCTCCTGAAAAAAAAAAATGACGTACAGCACACTAAAATCGGAAGATTAGAAATTAATATAATAAAATGGAAATAGTTCTATTAAAAGACGCGAAGGATTAAAGAAATAAACAGAGATGTTGTCAAGACATTTAATTTCAAGTGGTTGGAAGTGAAAGTGGACATAGAAGTAAATAAGGCGATGAAATCTATTAGTATCGATGACGATGACGTTAAACTTGCCTCTCCCGGTCTGGCCTTCTGCAAACTATGCAAAAAGCAGACAAAGTTTGGATCAAGGGGTTTGATTGCCTAGATTTAAAAAACACGTTTCAATCCTGAAAGAGCGGTCATCTAGTCACAGGTTAGTAGCGTAGCTCGTATGATTAGTTTATTATAATCGAACTCCGTATTCTCAACGCATTTCTATCATTACAGACGTATATGTGCCAAATTTTAAAAATATGTGTGCCTATTCATAATAAAAAAATACATCTACTAATATCATATAATTCCAAAACATTTGCGTTACCCTTAAAATAAGATTACAGAGGAATAAATATTACTGGTACTGTAAAGGTATTTTTCATTTGTGTATAGATCAATAAATAGAAAATTTGATACTCTCAATGAAAAAAAACACATTGCAGGAGATGGGGTTCTAAGCCCACCAAAACAACTAGAAACTAGGAGCTTCCGGGGGGTTCGCCCCCAGGCCCCCCCCCCCCCCCGGGCTCTGCCCTGGACCTGGCAAGGGGACCTGAGGCGCCCCCCCCCCCCCCCTTTGACTCCCGGCGCATTTTCCTCTTTTTTTACAATTTGCTGTTGGCAGTCCTGATTGAGGGAGAGAGAGAGAGAGGGGGATAAAGAAGGGCGAGGTCGTTAATAAATAACTACTTCTTTGAAACCTTTATTCAACTCAGAAACGAAATGTGTCTACAATTCTCTATTTTTGTCGTCTATATAATTGTATAAGTTACATTTGACCTTAGAACAAAGTCATATATTTACGTCATATTAATTTAACAGTGTATATAGTTTTGCCTCAATTTTTATTCACTCAAACTATATGTGTGAGTGTGTTGTTTTTTGTGGTTTTTTTTTTGGGGGGGGGTGGGGTCCTAAAGGGCTTTTGTCTGCTCCCCACCCATCTAGAACGAATGTATAAGTTGGTCTTCGATCGCGTTCCCTCCTCATTTAAAAATTCTGGTTCCGGGCCTGAAGAAGTTCTTCAACAATGTCAGTAAGCGAACTTGTGCAAAGGGGTGGTTACCCTAAACACCGACCGGAAGTGGAGCCCGTGAAATTATATTTTTTAACAATATGTTGCTATGTTATGGAATCATATTTCCTATTTTGAAGGTAATCTTAATCTTTTTGTGTTAAAAGAAAGCAAAACTATTGAACAGCTATGCACAGTTATGGACTTATAATGTGCATGCTATTTCCATTAAATGATATTTCTTGTAAGGTTGTTATTTTATATGATTTATGATGTAGATTAAAGGAAACGATTGGTACTTGCCGCACTGTAAATACTAAAATCTTAAAATTAAATAAAATATTAAGATTGTGGGAATAGAACTAGATTTTGATTAGTTGTTAAATAGTAACACACAATTTATAAGCTGGCTTTTAAGTTCATGTGTTTAGGTGTCAATCGGAATCAAGTCCTGAATAAAAAATTTAAAGTGTGCGTCTTGCTTGTAGTTTTTTCTGATAAAATTAATTATACTTACAAATTAGAGAAAAACACCTTGTTTTGTTCTAAACACAAATGACACGATGTATTGGTCTAAACATTGCCCAGAAAAGGTTGACTTTTTAATGTTCATATGTGGAGTCTTGTGGGTCGGATGTGAGACTGTGTGATTAAAGGTGATAGATTTTGGATTTGGGTGTGAGACTGTGTGATTAAAGGTGAGAGATTGTGTGTGTGGGTTTAGGTGTGAGACTGTGTGATTAAATGTGAGAGATTGTGAGTCTGGGCGTGGGTCTGTTGTGAGACTGTGATTAAAGGTGTGAGATCGCAAGTCTGGGCGTGCGTCTGGTGTGAGACTGATTAAAGGTGAGAGATTGGGAGTCTGGGTGTGGGTCTGGTGTGAGACTGTGATTAAATGTGAGAGATTGTGAGTCTGGGCGTGGGTCTGGTGCGAGACTGTGTGATTAAATGTGAGAGATTGTGAGTCTGGGCGTGGGTCTGGTGTGAGACTGTGATTAAAGGTGTGAGATTGCAAGTCTGGGCGTGGGTCTGGTGTGAGACTGTGATTAAAGGTGAGAGATTGGGAGTTTGGGTGTGGGTCTGGTGTGAGACTGTGTGATTAAAGGTGTGAGATTGCAAGTCTGGGCGTGGGTCTGGTGTGAGACTGATTAAATGTGATATATTGTGAGTCTGGGCGTGGGTCTGGTGTGAGACTGTGATAAAAGGTGTGAGATTGCAAGTCTGGGCATGGGTCTGGTGTGAGACTGTGTGATTAAAGGTGAGAGATTGTGAGTCTGGGTGTGGGTTTTGGTGTGAGACTGTGATTACATGCGACAGATTGTGAGTCTTGTGGGTCTGGGTGTGGGACTGTGATTAAAGGTGTGAGATTGCAAGTCTGGCCATGGGTCTGGTGTGGGACTGTGATTAAAGGTGTGAGATTGTGAGTCTGTGTGTAGGTCTGGGTGTGAGACTGTGTGATTAAAGGTGAGAGATTGTGAGTCTGGGTGTGGGTCTGGTGTGAGACAGTGATTCACGGTTATTCTGGGTGCGAGTCTGATTATAAAACTGAGTGTGATTCGAGTTGATGTTAGTCTGGTCTGAGTCAAGGTGTGAGATTGCACACAATTCAAGGATGCGAGTCCGAGAGTGTGGGTCGGGATGTTGGTGAGAGTGGGATGGGATGGGGAGTGCGGGTGGGATGTGGAGTAAGAGTGTGGGTCGGGATGTTGGTGAGAGTGGGATGGGATGGAGAGTGCGGGTGGGATGTGGAGTGAGAGTGTGGGTCGGGTCGGGTTTTTTGTTATGGGTTGGATTTGTGAGAGAACGGTGAAAAACATTATGTTTCATAAAGATGATTTCATAAGATAACTATATTGTGGAGCATACATAATGGTATTTTTGAGACTTTCAAATTTCCCCTTTGTCCAGACAATCTGTTAAACTACTTTTTATGATTTCAAAACAATTTAGTTAGCCTGTGTGTTTTTAGTGAAATTTATGTGTTTAAAACATCGCTTCATAAACTATAATGTTAGTATATCAGTAGCATTTATTATCAATGAAACTATAAATAGCATGGCGTTTAAGGAGATCAAATGAAATTAAATATTCTTTTTTTAACTATCTTATTTTGTTTAAGCGTATTAAGAAATCCCCATCTATGTTTGTATCTGTGCTCATTCGTCCATATCTTTCTTTCTCTCTTTCTTTCATTATTTGCATTTGCCTGAAGTACTGTAACTCCCTTACACATTTGGATCATCTCTGCTATTTTACTTTTAGAAAGAGAAAAATGGATAGATAAAAAACAATTCCCACATACAATTAAATATTGTAAACCAAATATGACATTCAAAGCAAACAATTTCGTTATTTCGGTCGCGTTATGGGGTTGTTACTCTAAATAACGACACGAAGTAATGTGTAAATTTGTAACATGGACTTTTTTCTGTGTCTTTTTGATAGACAATAAATAGCTATTTTCACCTATATATGGTTATGGAGGTTCATCATGGTGATGTTTGTTTCCAACATTTCGCGATTCACTATAGAATATAGAACCAACTTATTCAGAACCAACTAATTCAGTGGCGTCTAACCTTATGCGTTTGACAAAACGGAAATATTTCCAACCCAAATTGCAATATTTTGACTTCAGCGTTATCTTCCTTTAACGTTTTGATAGTAAAATAACTGTATGGTAATTCATACCATAACACCAATTATGGCTTTAAACTCATTCAAAACTATATTTCCTAAAAGGGCGTTATATTTGCAAAAAGAAAGATGAAATATTTTATGCCTTTTTGATCGAAATTAGTAAAAATGGGGGTCATTTTGCATACCAATATCATTATTCCCACAATGTTTATCCACGGACGCTTTTTCAAGCAAAAATCTTAATTTAAAGATATGGAACAACTTGCATTCAAGACACCATGTTAAGATCTATGTGAATATTTTAAGCATAATTAGTAAGACTGGATAAATAAATTACCATTTAACATGCTTTTAGAGGTGGTATCCGATAGTTCACCTATATAAATCACATCTTAAAAATTATAATGCATGTCTGGGGAAATCTAAGCATAAATTCGACATAAATTTATAAAATAATCTAAGCTAAAACGTTTTTGAATGCTATCTCTATTGTTACTAAGTATGTCATGATCAAAATGGCTCTTCTTGTAATGTCACTGAAAGTTTAGACGCCATTAAATAAGTTAATTCCATATTTTTAGTACATCGCAAAATACTGGAAACAAATTGCACAATGACCCAGTCATGATTTACCCCATAACCATCCATATCTGAAGAGCTATTATTGTCTATCAGAAAACACAGAAATAAGTAAACGTTTGCAACTTGTGAGAAGGTTCTGCTTCGTAGAATGCACATACAATTATATTGCCAATCTGTTACCTACAAATTTCAATGAAATATATACTTTCGTTAAAAACTAGATCAGTCCATTACTGCGGATAGGTGTTCAAGAGTTGTGATTTATTTTAGTTCTACATGGTTTTAACTTCTACATTACATGCCTTTTACATTAGCGCATGCGCAATTTGGAGATATACCAATACAGCTGAAATAGTTACATTCTCAATCAATCTTTTTACATCAGTCAAAAGTACTTTAAGTTTAACCTACCTAGGACTCGCTTTCGGAACACGTGCTTCATACAGGTGCTAAAACAAACTGTTAAAAACCCAACTTTAAACAGAAATAATGAGATTTTTGAAAACGCATAATTTCGATGTGATACAGATAAATGAAAGTGTTATATACCGAGATGTTACGATATATCGGCCACCACATTTTTAAGCGATAGCGTTCTCAATTGTACGGAACCTCTGCTCCTTTTTCACACACAGGAAAGTCACTTCTTCCATCTGTCTGTTTAAAACAAAACATTTAAACATCGTGATTATCCTATTTTCCCTAGTTACTTGGTTTTACCGTGCCACCTCTATTTCATTCTTCAATATTCTTATATTTTTCGGCATAAGTCTTTAACCTCACCTTTAAACATACTTGGTATACGACACGCCAGGATGGATGTCTGAACACATTTGAAGACTTTGTAAATACCCACAAAAAGATAACAATGTATAACTGAAAATCGTAAACTATAAACAAATGTAACAACAAAGGTTTAATTGGCCCTGGGCCCCCTAGCGGCCAGGCGTGCAAATCATACCATGTCTAGCTACGCCCCCGAGCTCCACGTTACATTCTCTGTACTTCTTTTGTGCAAGTTTTTGTGTTAATATGATATTCTCTACCATGATCCAACCGAAGGTGTCGGAACGGTTCATTTAGATTAAAAGTTTGGCGCTTATTTTAAGGGAAACAACTCACATTGGAATATTCATATGTTAATATTATCTCCCTTTTATGCTTTTAAACGAAAATAAATGCATGTACCCTACAGATGGTATAAGGCAGTTTGCCAATATCAAATTCATGTAATAAGACCTTACCACTGCTTTGTGGAATTTGGGCATATATAATTTCTTCGTACTTTAATCATAATAAAGACGATTTGGCATGCCAACGTTATTGTAAGACAGTACAAAACCCACTCTAAATGTTATTCTCTATTAACAGCTCACTAGGGGTCTCTGCTTAAAATAGATATCGACATCAGAGCGAATTACTTGGATAACTATAAAACAGGATCTCCAAAGTTATTAGTCACATGGTTTTCTTAGTTTAAAAAAAAGCAGCGTAGCTTGGATAGCAAACACCTGTTGGCAATGGTAAATTTGAATTTATGCTTGTCTGTTTACAGATCTATGGTATCAATGAACAGCATATTACAGGACCTTTTCAGGACTTACTTAGTAATATGATTGTTTTGTCACATTAAAGTTTTGCCCCGACCAGACTCGAACCCACACGGTTCAAGGGGCTGAGGAGTTTTAAGTCAGTGCCTCCAATTTAGTAATACGAGATAAAAACATTTGACCCAAACTGTCAGATACCACCTTTAATGAGTACCAACATTGTTTGGAAGAAAATTTTAGGAAAAGTTGTTTGTTTTGTTACATCGCACCAACACGATCGTGGTAATATGCACAGCATCCAGTTAATTATTGATGGAGGAATACCCCAGACTTATGTCTATGTAGAACCACCAGCACACTGCAGGTTAGATGGAAAACCCACCCACTTGGAAGTTCTCACCCAAACCGGAACAAGGCGGTGAGGGCTGAGAAGTTATTATGTATGTATGTTAAGTTTAAGCAGATAAAATGCTGCCGTCACTGTGTATAACATGCTGTGTAACTGGCATGACACCCCACCCAGCCACATTATAATGACACCGGGCCAACCAGTTGTGAAACTACCCTTTTTTTGCTTGAGCGTTAGCAAGTGAACTTTACCACTACCATATTTTACGACTCGCGACTCCAACCCAGGGCCTCCCGTACTGTTTATGGACAATCTTGATCCAGGACCACCCAAAGAACGTGTATACCAAATGTGAAGGCTCAAGCTCTTGTAGTTATAGACTTATTTTCTAAGTTTTCCTAAGTAGCCTTATTTGTAAAATGTCCACTCCCCTGGTGGCCATGTTTTTTGACAGATCATAATTATTTAAAAAATCTTCATACAGGGCCACCCAAAGAACATGTATACCAAATATCAAGGCTCTAGCTCCTGCAGTATCTTTCAAGAAGATTTTCTTAGTTTTCATACATAGCCACATACAGAAATTGGCCACACCCCTGGTGGCCATGTTTTTTGACGGATAAAATTATTTGAACAACTTTTCAGTCGCCCTGCCTAAATAAGCTTCTGAGAAAGTTTGGCTAAATATGGCCGAGCGATTCTAGAGGAGATTTCATTTGAAAATGTGATGCCAGATGTTGAGAATAACTCACCCTGAGCATAACCTCAGGTGAGCTTAAAATTTCTAATTATCTTTATAATTGGCTTTTCCTGTAAATTCTAAACACCACGCATAAACTTATGGCTAACAAATGAAATTTATATTAAAACTGATTTAATATGGCTACACTGACCAGTTGTTATAACATTTGATATAAAATTGATATCATAAGTAACCATTGATACAACTATGGAATGTATTCCTTGTACATTTTACGGCCAACCGACCCTACCAATGTCAATCTGAACTAAGCAAGGTCACACTAACCTAATTACGGGGAAAATGCAGTACCAAAAGCTATCAACAGACACCTTAGATACATTCTATTAACCCCAAAAGTCATTTAAACTAACCATACACTCACCATTGCTGCAACTTATGCAAGTCCTACCTTCAATTGTGAATATCTAATAGACAGTTTCCTGTTGCCAAAAAAACAAATGAGCATACATGTATAGCAGACATTTAAAATTTCCTTTCTGTTGCCAGGCGTAAGAAAAGGTCTGAACCAAAATATATTATTGCTATTTCTTCAAATGTAAAAACATTTCTCTGATTTTATGGCACAAGCTTCAATCTTAAACATTTTTAAATAACCACATTTTGTAACCATGACTACGAGATGCAGAGCAAACACAAACATGCACAGAGCAACCTGTCCTACTTCAAATTGTGAATTGCTTTTCTTAAAAATTCTTAAAACTGTTGAAATATATGAAGCTAAGCAGATACACAGGGCAGTCTGCCCCTTGATGTAACTGCGACATAGGCAAAGTCGGCGCAGGGTGTGGTGTTTCCTGACATAGCTGTGGAGAAGCTCCTCTAGTTGGATGAGGAGGTCATTGGTCTTGATGTCCATCGCTGGGAAGAAGATGCACACGAGTGTCCTGTTTGCAGCACAGGGGGCGCTGCATGACTTCAGGGCACCATGGGTATTTGTCTCTAGGCAGTAACATGGTTAGCAGAGCAGGTCTGTGGACAATAATAACAATAATAATTATAAAATATTAAATGTTAACAGATATGGTATTACCTAGTTATACATTTAGGCTTCTGTCAAACTCCAGTCGCTCGAACACCAGAATGGTAAAATTACCATATTGGTTGAACAAAACTGCCAGTCCCTGCTTTTTGCCTTCTTTGTTCGACATAAATAATGATTGGATGGCTCTTACAACCTTATGTTTGAACAAGTTGCTTGAATTTGAACCCAGTTAACAGAGACATGGTCGCTTTAGTGTGCTGTCT
This sequence comes from Sinonovacula constricta, assembly GCA_007844125.1. Lineage (NCBI taxonomy): Eukaryota > Metazoa > Mollusca > Bivalvia > Cardiida > Solecurtidae > Sinonovacula > Sinonovacula constricta. The sequence goes on from CM017571.1 coordinate 3,757,188, forward strand.
TTAGGTAGCATTTTACTGTAGTGTCTAATCTAGGGTTTGATACTTACATGATGTGTCCAGTATCTTATGTATGGTGGTCCGTACCTCATCAAGGTCCTCAATTTTCAGGCTCCTTGATAAACTGCTCAGCATAGGGATGTTGATTCAGCAACTGGAAAGTGAGGAAAAACATTTGTAATGACACAACACAGAAAATGATAAAGATGAAATCCTGATAGGTTCCAGGTTCAAAGCTGGGCACAGACAAAGCAAAATCATTAAAGACAGTAGTAGTAGCAGTTTTGCTCCCTTGCTAAAGCAGAAAACTGAAATATCATTTCGGGACTTAACCTTGACGTAAGGAACATTCCCTACAACCTTTTTTCTCACCTTTTTCTGCGCCCTGTTGGAGAGGTCCTGCTTGCTGTCAGGGCTGTGATGGCATGTTTCCAGCGAGGCCAGCTACACTTGACCCTAATCCTCCTCCACACATATCCCTCCCGCTCATTGAGGTCAACCAGCAGGTCCATCAGTCCCTCAAGGTCAGCTGTGATGTTTGCCTGGAAGATTTTTATTATGTACAAAACAGGACTTAGTGTAACTCCTCCGACTGCCTAGAAACTAAATGGGTCCCATTTGGGGCCAAGGACTTAATGTGAGGTCTTCCAGCTGACCTGCAGTATTCCAATCGTTATACCCAGACAATTGTCTGAGGTCTTCCAACTGACCTGCAGTGAACCAACCGTTCTACCCAGACAATTGTCTGAGGTCTTCCAGCTGACCTGCAGTATACCAACCGTTCTACCCAGACAATTGTCTGAGGTCTTCCAGCTGACCTGCAGTGAACCAACCGTTCTACCCAGACAATTGTCTGAGGTCTTCCAGCTGACCTGCAGTATACCAACCGTTCTACCCAGACAATTGTCTGAGGTCTTCCAGCTAACCTGCAGTGTACCAATTGTTCTACCCAGACAATTGTCTGAGGTCTTCCAGCTGACCTGCAGTATACCAATCGTTCTACCCAGACAATTGTCTGAGGTCTTCCAGCTGACCTGCAGTATACCAACCGTTCTACCCAGACAATTGTCTGAGGTCTTCCAGCTGACCTGCAGTATACCAACCGTTCTACCCAGACAATTGTCTGAGGTCTTCCAGCTGACCTGCAGTATACCAACCGTTCTACCCAGACAATTGTCTGAATCTTCCAGCTGACCTGCAGTGAACCAACCGTTCTACCCAGACAATTGTCTGAGGTCTTCCAGCTAACCTGCAGTGTACCAATTGTTCTACCCAGACAATTGTCTGAGGTCTTCCAGCTGACCTGCAGTATACCAATCGTTCTACCCAGACAATTGTATGAGGTCTTCCAGCTGACCTGCAGTATACCAACCGTTCTACCCAGACAATTGTCTGAGGTCTTCCAGCTGACCTGCAGTATACCAATCGTTCTACCCAGACAATTGTCTGAGGTCTTCCAGCTGACCTGCAGTATACCAACCGTTCTACCCAGACAATTGTCTGAGGTCTTCCAGCTAACCTGCAGTGAACCAACCGTTCTACCCAGACAATTGTCTGAGGTCTTCCAGCTGACCTGCAGTGAACCAACCGTTCTACCCAGACAATTGTCTGAGGTCTTCCAGCTGACCTGCAGTATGCCAACCGTTCTACCCAGACAATTGTCTGAGGTCTTCCAGCTAACCTGCAGTATACCAACTGTTCTACCCAGACAATTGTCTGAGGTCTTCCAGCTAACCTGCGGTATACCAATTGTTCTACACAGACAATTGTCTGAGATCTTCCAGCTAACCTGCAGTATACCAACTGTTCTACCCAGACAATTGTCTGAGGTCTTCCAGCTAACCTGCAGTATACCAACTGTTCTACCCAGACAATTGTCTGAGGTCTTCCAGCTGACCTGCAGTATACCAACCGTTCTACCCAGACAATTGTCTGAGGTCTTCCAGCTAACCTGCAGTGTACCAATTGTTCTACCCAGACAATTGTCTGAGGTCTTCCAGCTGACCTGCAGTATACCAATCGTTCTACCCAGACAATTGTCTGAGGTCTTCCAGCTGACCTGCAGTATACCAACCGTTCTACCCAGACAATTGTCTGAGGTCTTCCAGCTGACCTGCAGTATACCAACCGTTCTACCCAGACAATTGTCTGAGGTCTTCCAGCTGACCTGCAGTATACCAACCGTTCTACCCAGACAATTGTCTGAATCTTCCAGCTGACCTGCAGTGAACCAACCGTTCTACCCAGACAATTGTCTGAGGTCTTCCAGCTAACCTGCAGTGTACCAATTGTTCTACCCAGACAATTGTCTGAGGTCTTCCAGCTGACCTGCAGTATACCAATCGTTCTACCCAGACAATTGTCTGAGGTCTTCCAGCTGACCTGCAGTATACCAACCGTTCTACCCAGACAATTGTCTGAGGTCTTCCAGCTGACCTGCAGTATACCAATCGTTCTACCCAGACAATTGTCTGAGGTCTTCCAGCTGACCTGCAGTATACCAACCGTTCTACCCAGACAATTGTCTGAGGTCTTCCAGCTAACCTGCAGTATACCAATCGTTCTACCCAGACAATTGTCTGAGGTCTTCCAGCTGACCTGCAGTATACCAACCGTTCTACCCAGACAATTGTCTGAGGTCTTCCAGCTAACCTGCAGTGTACCAATTGTTCTACCCAGACAATTGTCTGAGGTCTTCCAGCTGACCTGCAGTATACCAATCGTTCTACCCAGACAATTGTCTGAGATCTTCCAGCTAACCTGCAGTATACCAACTGTTCTACCCAGACAATTGTCTGAGGTCTTCCAGCTAACCTGCAGTATACCAACTGTTCTACCCAGACAATTGTCTGAGGTCTTCCAGCTGACCTGCAGTATACCAACCGTTCTACCCAGACAATTGTCTGAGGTCTTCCAGCTAACCTGCAGTATACCAACTGTTCTACCCAGACAATTGTCTGAGATCTTCCAGCTGACCTGCAGTATACCAATCGTTCTACCCAGACAATTGTCTGAGGTCTTCCAGCTGACCTGCAGTGTACCAATCGTTCTACCCAGACAATTGTCTGAGGTCTTCCAGCTGACCTGCAGTTTACTAATCGTTCTACCCAGACAATTGTCTGAGGTCTTTCTCCACCAACAATGCTGGATTTTGCTATAATGACCAAAATTATGTACTGTGATGTATTTAAAAAAGCAGACAAAAAAAATCATTAGTTATATCACCAGATACTGGAAATATTACAACCATTTTTAACAACTTTGGTATATTGCAGCCGATGATTAAACCCTGGGCCTCCCATACCTGGAGCTGATACTCTTCCCCTGAAAGTTTCTTTGTTTATTGGGTTTACCGTCCCACCAACAGTATTTCAGTTATCTGGAGACAGTGTCCACTTGAAGCAGATATAGTGCTGCCTTCATTGTGCTTAGTTTGCCGTGAACACATGGCACATTATCCTGACACTGAGCCAACCAGTCTTGGAACTACCCTTATATTTGCTTGAGCATTAACATGGCTATACCACTACCATTTTTATTGACTTTGGTATGTCGTAGCTTGAGATCAAGCCCGGGGCATTCCGTACCTGGAGCTGACACTCTACAGATTGCGCTACCAGGTCCAGTCCTGAAAGTGAACCATATAACAAGAGCATCGCAAAGCAGAGCATAATACGTCTGTGAATAGGGCAATTTGAAACAAACTGCTGTACAATGCAGAATGACAAAGTTTTTACTGCACTCTGGGTTAATGCAAGAAAAACTGAAATTAAAGTAGAATAACATAAAAAAAATCTTTAATCAGTCAAACTGCAGTGCCCTGTTGTGCAATGCACTCTGGCATAATATACAAAAATTTACATGAGAGAAATGGCAGCTGTACAGAAAGAGGCATTACTCAAAAATAAGAAGGGGAGAGTGACGGTTCTTGTGCACTGCACTCAGTCTAAATGAGATCTATCCACCATGAAGTTTCAAATCAATAGCTTTGATAATACAGGAGTTATGCTCTGGACAAGAAAATTAAATAAAGGGGCATAACTCCAAAATCATGAAACAAAAAACAGTACATCTGTCTTAAAGCCTCAAAGAATTATTTGAAGACTATATTGACATATTTTGTACTTAAATAAAAAAAAAGTTTGTGATTAAAATTATAGTCTAAATCTGACACGCGTTTTGTTAGTAAAGTTATTTTACAGCTGCCAATATTGCCAGCCCTGTTTTCATTTTCCCCTTATTTTTGGCACATTACTGTACATGGTAATTAAATGTAAAATAAAATGTTTAACATTGTTTCTTTAAATTTTTGTTGTGATTAAGAAGCACCCCAGGTCAAAGACATGACTTTATCCCGCATGGCATGGGTTTGCATTCCATTGAGTGACAACTTCATTTGGGTAGATCTTTAAGTTGTGATGAACTGGAGGTTATTTCCAGACATAAATCTGTTTCTTCTCCTACCAGTAGTAGCACAAATTGCCAATAGGAACATAATTAATACTAGAACTCCGCGAGTCGGATGTGTCACCTGACGAAAATTTTGTTAGTCGACATAAAAAATATTAATAAGATTTTTGTTGTACAGATATTAGCAATGTATTTGCACAAAATTCACATATAATATAACCTTTTTATTGTCTCATTGCAAAAAACATGCACAACAAGTTATGCCCTTCGCAAGAAATGCACTAAAAATCAATCAAATGGGAATAATTAAAAAACAGAAGAAGGTAGAGTTACCCTTCTTGTGCACTGTACTTTGAGTCATTGCCTGAAACATGCATACCCAGTTTGGAGTCATTTGGACCTACGGTGACAAGTTACACTCCGGACAAGAAATGCTCTTTAAAAATCAATCAAAGGGGAATAATTCAAAAACGGAACAAGGTAGAGTTACGGTTCTTGTGCACTGCACTTCGAATCATTGCCAGAAATATGCATACCAAGTTTGGAGTCATTTGGACCTACGGTGACAAAGTTAGGCTCCAGACGAGAAATGCTCTATAAAATCAATCAAAGGGGAATAACTAAAAAACAGAAGAAGGTAGAGTTACCATGCTTGTGCACTGCACTTTAAGTCATTGCCAGAAACATGCATACCAAGTCTGGAGTCATTTGGACCTACAGTGAAAAAGTTACACTCCGGTCAAGAAATCCTCTATAAAAATCAATAAAAGGGTAATAATTCAAAACGGAACAAGGTAGAGTTACGGTTCTTGTGTGCTGCACTTCAAGTCATTGCAAGAAACATGCATACCAAGTTTGGAGTCATTTGGACCTACGGTGACAAAGTTAGACTCAGGACAAGAAATGCTCTATAAAATCAATCAAAGGTGAATAACTAAAAAAACAGAACAAAGTAGAGTTTCCATTCTTGTGCACTGCACTTTGAGTCATTGCCAGAAACATGCATACTAAGTCTGGAGTCATTTGGACCTACGGTGACAAAGTTACACTCCGGACAAGAAATGCTCTTTAAAAATCAATTGAAGGGGAATAATTCAAAAACGTAACAAGGAAGAGTTACGGTTCTTGTGTGCTGCACTTCAAGTCATTGCAAGAAACATGCATACCAAGTTTGGAGTCATTTGGACCTACGGTGACAAAGTTAGGCTCAGGACAAGAAATGCTCTGTAAAATCAATCAAAGGGGAATAACTAAAAAACAGAATAAGGTAGAGTTACCGTTCTTGTGCACTGCACTTTGAGTCATTGCCAGAAACATGCATACCAAGTCTGGAGTCATTTGGACCTACGGTGACAAAGTTACACTCCGGACAAGAAATGCTCTTTAAAAATCAATCAAAGGGGAATAATTCAAAAACGGAACAAGGTAGAGTTACGGTTCTTGTGCACTGCACTTTGAGTCATTGCCAGAAATATGCATACCAAGTTTGGAGTCATTTGTACCTACGGTGACAAAGTTAGGCTCCAGACAAGGAAATGCGGACGCCAACGCCGACAAAGTAATCCCTCTATGTCGCCTTTTCAGGCGACACAAAAAGAAATGTTATTTAGTGTCTTTACATGTGAAAAAAATAAATTTGATTACAAAACAAGAGTTATAGAAGTTATGTTGTCTCCCAACGATTGCACATATTTTATTACAATGTGGATTCACCCTATATAAGAAAAACAGGCCTTGTTATTATTTTTCTCGTTAACTTAATGATTCAACATGTAAAATATATTCTTTTCTTCTTAGCAGACTCCAAAGAAGTTACTGGTGCGATGATGGTGGGTTATATCAACGAAGGGAAAACGGCAAACTGTTTCTATATTCTATACTGGTGACTGCAGAAGGCAAAATGAAGAGGAGAAAGCAGTTCGATGTGGATAAAAAGGTTGCAACAAAAAATAAACTGGTTCATGTCCTTCAAGAGGAGTTCAAGGATAACCTGAATGTGTGCTAACAACTTGCCTTATCCAGTGGACATTGATTTCACGCACACTATTTTACTGTTTGTTTGTTTTTTCTTTTTTTGTAAAAAAACAAAAGAATAATATTTATACTTTGTTTCATTTATTTTTCAATAAGCACAACCGAAAACATGATAATAAGATTAAAACAGCAATTCAGTTAAGCCTGCAATCAATCTCCCTGATCTTCACTTACTTTCAATGTCCTTAAAAAAAATTAAATTCTAACTTAAGTTTTCAATTTTTTGTCTGACATGTCTATCTCAAATACTAATAATGATTCTATTTATTATCTTACATAAATTTTAAAGTCAAATAAATATTTAGCATATTACAGAATAAATTTCATGCAATCTAAATGAAAAACAAGTAATAACACAGAACGATGGTAGTATGAAGACAAAATGTGTTATGTCTACTTGCACTCATTTTAATCCTCTTTGACTACCTGATTTTAAGCCCTGACCCTCATCATGACTATACTAAATGTGCATGTGAGAATTTAATTTGCTGTAGTAGTTTACTAGATTTAAAAATGTTAGAATTTAAATTGAGACAAAATCTGAAAAGAAGGAGGTTTACAGTTGTAAAATTATTTTAATGCTCCCTGTATACCTATTGGCATGCAAACATGTTGGTTCAAATAAAGTGATTCTGGCATTTTGTCTTAATTACCTGTAATCTCCTAATACTGTCACTTCATTGCTCTCCGGCTTTTAATAGTATTGTTAATAAACTGAATCATGTTCTTCTTTATTTGGTGCTGTATTAGATTATTTCATGTTATATCAAGACACACTTACACGCGTTTAAAATACTTATAGTAATATGTGTAATATATTATCATTTAGTCAACGGATCCACATTACTTGTTAATTTCCAATACAGGTACTATAAACACCCAGGCAAACGATTGCATGACATTATCAAGACTTATGTTATAACACATTTGTAAACTCAAACACTAGAAAATACGAGAAAATACATGTCGACACATAAATAAACAGTTATATTGTAACCCAAAATTATTATTAAACAAATTTCAACAAAAACATTGCACTAGATTCTTCATACAAACATAGTAAACAATCTTTTATTACTCTCAGTACAGGCCTGTAACTTTCTGCCTGTTGGGTACTTTCTCCATTTTTTTCTATGTTTATCAAATCATAACTAAAGGGATTTAATGCATATTTGTGTCCCTCTAATAGGCTTCATTAAATAAATATTAAAAATCCATAAATAGATACTAAGTAATAATGAACAGATAAGTTACAATATTTAATCCCTATCTGACATATTTATGAAAAAATGTAACACTCTTAGTACTATACTGTCATATGGCTGGTCTAATAAATGTTTTTGTAAGATAAATAATTCAAGTAGCATACTTTATAGTAATTGTTTAACAAAGTAAATTAACAATGCCATTTTCTTCTAAAAGGTAGTTTTGTCCGTACAAAAGTAATTGAATACTTCGAATGACATGTAAAATAACTCACAATGAATTAATATAATGACTTAAATCCTCGACAGATAACCAAGCACAGGCTAACAATATTTTCTAGATGATATAATGTTATATACAAAGTGATTTAACAGGTACATTATATCAGTTTCCTTGCCTATGGTAGAGGTCCCACACAGGTCCCTTTAGTTTTTTACAAATAACAGAGTGTGATTTGTATTCCAAGAATTCAGTCTTCTGTGCTGATAGGGTTTTTGTTCATAATATTGCGCTCCTGAGAAATCCCTGTCAGGGGAAGGTTACTGTCATCCCTGAATGATCATTCCATTAGCAAAATGCCTTCCTCTGTCAACAACATCCCTTCTTCTGACTGTTGTCTCAAAATCACTAAAACAATAAACCATTCAAATCAAATAAACACTTTCAATACAAACATGTTAAAAAAATAACAATATACATATCTGCTATATTTAAAGAAAATAAGTTGTATGACAATATAGCTTTTTTAGTTGGTACACAAAGATAGTTTTTTAGTTGATACACTATTTTTACAGACATTCACTAGTGTTGCCAGTTTTGTCCCACACTACTCACATAATGCAGGACTTCTACTGCCTCTTCACAAAAATAATAAGGGCATGTTTAAAAAAAAAATAGCACATAGTAGCAAATTTCATAAGTTAAAAAATAGGGCTAAATAAGGAATTTCTTACTAGTTTCATTTGTAATTACCATTATTTCTTACGCTATTGTCATTATGTTGCCCACCATAATCCATTGTTCTGTCCATGCTTGAAAGACAGGCATCTCTGACCAATATGTCTGACTGGCCAAGGGACCATGTTGCTTTATAGAATGGACATCCCAAGGAGTACCCACTAACACATCTTAACTGTTATTCACAAGAAATGAAGAAACTAAAACTACAACTAATGAAATAATTTGACAATCATTTTACATTTTCCAAAATTGGCAGTTGTATTTGATTACGAAAATACATGGGTACAAACGACAAATGCCTGTGTATGCTAAAATGTTGTTCACACTGTCAACTATGACAGCATAATGAATTTGAAAAAGTAAAATATACATGTGTTGATAGAAAAAGTAAAAATCGGTTGCGTTAAAATAAATTATAATCGCTCCGATACTCTGGAGCCGTAGGTGAGCGAAAAGGGAAAGTTGTACGGTAAAAAACAACAACAGTACTGTCAACTAGTGTCAAAACAGGCCAATTCAGTGCAAACCATCAAATCTGTTTCCCAAATTAGGGAGCTCAATAGCGAATAATCATTAACATACAACAATCATACATGTTCACCATAAAATGTGCATAAATAGAATAACAATACTCACCTTTGAAGACGGCATCTTGTCAAAACATTTTTCAACATGGCGGGCGTAGCTTCGTATGCAAAGTAGTAGGTTCTGGGCCAAGCTTCGACCTGTTCCGTAAACTATCGGAATTTCCCGTTGAAATTCGCTTGTTTACACTTGTAGTTTATATTGCCAATTTGTGTAAAAGATTATTACTTGGTTGGAGACATTTTTTTAGCTTGTTGGTAACATGAATGTTTAAGTTGAGGCTATTTATATTATTTAATGGCATAAAACATTAATTTTGAGTTTTCAACTAATAAAGTGCGACCGAATTAATGGGTATCTCTAAGCAATAGATCGCAGCAACCAATTATGGTCATTCTAGCTATGTCCAGCTATTGTGGTGGAGGAAGACCCCAGACAGATGTCTGGGTAGAACCATCGTGCACTGCAGGTTAGCTGAATGACGTTCCCACATTAAGTCCTTCGTCTCAAACAGGACTTGAACCCAGACAGAGGCTATACGATCAGAGGAGTTACTAGTCAGCAACTCTACCACTTTGCCACATGCCCTCCTTAAACAGTTTCAAATGACAACCACTCATGGAACAACTCTGATAAGCTCTGAGTAAACAAAGTAGGTATACTACAGTCAACTTTTATAACTGTCAAACCGCAGTCACTTGAACACTAGATCGATCAAACACAGCTGCCGGTCCCAGCATTTTGCCCTCTTTGTTCTATATAACTTACCATGGGATTTGTTGTTACAAGTTCGAATAGTCCAACAAGTTGCTGGTTCCTACAGTCTATTTACCTGTATTTTCACACCTTATCTGTTAATTAGCCATCTCTGCTCTGTACTTCAATGTGTCTCAACTTGGATTTGAACCCAGCGCCTTCTGTACGTGGAACCAACATGCTATCAAGGTTGGTTCTTTGGTATGGTGTCTAATCTAGGGTTTGATACTTACATGATGTGTCCAGTATTTTCTGTGTGGTGGTCTGTACCTCGTCAAGGTCCTCAATAATTCAATGCGTATATATATGGCTCCCTGATAAACTGCTCAGTATAGGGGTGTTGAGTCAGCAACTGGCAAGTGAAGAAAACATTTGTAATCACAGCACAGGAAATTGTAATGATGAAACCATTTTAAACTCTTAACTAACCAGTTCACTGACCTGGCACAAGTGGTGCTTTAGATAGAAAGTGTTTTAAGGATGCCTCGGCTCAAGTGTCGCTCAGGGTCTACCACGTAGTTGTATAATAGTGTATAGTAAAAGATTTCAGGCTAGTGCTCTTAACTTTTAATTTCATATACTGTAAGAGACCACAATGCTGGCCTTTATTTCAGCAGGCCTTGGCCGATATATCAATGTCCCTAAGCACTTCTCCCAAGACGCATTGCCTTGTTGTGATCACTACAAGCATAGGTAGTTATTGTTTTTGTTACATCAACCAACACAATTATGATCATGTTGGAGACGTCCAGCTAATTACTTGTACAGGAAGACCCCCAGACTTTAGTCTGGTTAGAACCACCAGCACAGAGCAGATTTGCTGGAAAACCTCACATTTAAGTTCTCACCCAGACCAGGCTCTAAACCCATGGGGTAAAGGGGGATGAGGAGTTACGAGTCAACAACCCTAACCACTTGGCCACATGTTATTCCAATAATTTTTTAAACAGAGGAGACGAAAGATGGCAAATTATAAATGACTATAAAGCACAATCCACTGGATCTGATTGTGTAATCAGTAGCGTTTCCCTTCAGGAATTGGTGGTTCAAAGCTGGACACAGACATAGCAAAATCATTAACATGAGGGCCATGATAACCCTATATTGCTCCACCTGAGCCTCGTAGACATTTAGCCCTTGTGGCTATGCTTTTTGACAGATTAAAATTCTTTAAACAATCTAACCAAAGGAAGACATGGACCAAACATCAAAGCTCAAGCTATTGTGGTTTATGACAGATTGTTCAGTTTTTCAATCTAGCCATAAAGGGAAAATGGCCACATCCTTAGTGGCCATGTTTTTAATGGATTAAAATTCCTTGAAAGATCTTGATACAAGGCCATCTAAGGAACATGTACACCCAAATATCAAGGCTCTAGCTTTTGTAGTTTCTGACAATAACATTTTCTAAGTTTTCCCTAAATAGCCTTATATGGAAAATGGCCACGCCCCTTTTGGCCAGGTTTTTACATGGATCTGAATTACTTAAACAATCTTGATACATGACCGCCCAAAGAACATGTATACCAAATATCAAGGTTCTAGGTCTTGCAGTTTCCGACATGAAGATTTTCTTATTTTTCCAACATATATGGAAATGGCCACGCCCCTGGCAGCCCCGTTTTTTTTGACGGATCAAAATTATTTGATATAATATACTTTTTGTTCCCCCTGCCCACCAAACCCTCTGAGAAAGTGTAGCTGAATTTGGCCTTGCATTTTCATCAGAGATGTCATCAGATGTCGTTTGAAAATGTTGACGGATGTGTGACAATGGGCAATCACAATGGTAATAGTAGAAGTATTGCTCTCTGCTAAATCTGAAGCAGATATTTGGGTAGTTCCACAACTGGGTGGCCTAGTGTAAGAATAATGTAACCAGAAGTGATTATGCCAGGTTGTTTATGAGATGCTATCATAGTGAAGGCAGCAGTATTTGTTCATCAAGTAGACGATGTCTCTGGAAAACTGAAAGATCGTTTTCGGATTTAACCTTAATGTAACATTTAATACAACCTTGTTTTTTCTCACTTTTATCTGTGTCCTTTTAGAGAGGTCCTGTTTGCTGTCAAGGTTTGTGATTGCATGTTTTACGCATAGCTCTGTCTCTCATTGGGGTCGACCAGCAGGTACATCAGCCCCTCCAGGTCAGCTGTGCTGTTGGCCTGAAATATTTTTATTATGTATTCATACAAAACTGGACTTATCTGACTGCTTAGTCACTACATGGGTTAGAGTCCTGTTTGAAGCCAAGGACTTAAGGTGAGGTCTTCTATCTGACCTGCAGTGTACCAGTGGTTGTACACAGACAAGTGTCTGGGGTCTTCCCACACCAAGATAGCTGGACTTCTCTAAAATGACCATTACAGTTACTGTAATGTATATTTGTAAAACAAAAACTAGACAAACAAAAACAAAAGATTTTAGTCAATAATTTGTGGCCCAAGTTAGTCATTGACTTTGTTATGTTTGCATGTAACAGAAAATAATGCAGTTCCTCTAATTTTATAACTATTGATGATTGTGCATGACTGTCCATTAAAAGCAAGAAGAATCGCCACGGCAACTCAAACCTCTACAGCCATACTACTTCTGGTTGGTATATTGCTGTACTTTATACAGCAAAGTTTTAACTGAGTGTTATACTGAAACAATTAATAAAGTTAATACAATTCTTAGTTCAAAAATGTGTGAGCTGTAAATAAGCTGACCAATGAAAAAAGAAATAAAAAATGCGATAAAAGCAGAAATAAAAAAAGTAAAGTTTTGTTTGATTTGTGTGACAGCTCATTATTCTCATGAATGTGCCACAAAGTCTCAGTCCATGCTTGGTTTTTTATAGTTTTATTAAACATTGTGACTAGTACAATGAATTCCTACAAATTTTAACATAACAAATGTTTTGATGTTGGCAGATTTAAAACAACACTTATCAATTTACTTGAGTTGGCCCCAATGAGGCATCAAAAGCTATTTTTATGTCTTCTGTGTCCTATATTTCTTGTTTAGAATTGTTATGCATAGCTTTAAGAAATGGGATTCAAACATTTGACTCACCTGGGCAACCAAAGGGAGATAATCTGTTGATGGCTTCAGTGAACTGTACCATGCTGATCCTGGACATGAACCCTCAACCTGTAATCAATACGGTCAGTGCTGCCTTTACTGTTATACAACAAATAATGTCACTGTGAGGTATTTCTAACAGCAAAAATAATTAAGGTAAGACCTGTGTAATGCGCAATGTCAAGAATCTTGTTTTGCATACTTAATTCTTAAATGGCATTATATTGTGCATCTAAATGTGAAATGTTAAAAGATTTCCCCGTAAAATAAAGAAGTTATAAGATTTTTTGGAAATATCTCATTTCAATAATTTATCAGCCACATAATCCAAAGTCCCAAAGTGTGAAACTAATTTTGGAATAACAGATTCCAACAGAAATAATTTCAAAATTACTTTTGATGAGGCTGTTGAGATAATCCATGTTAAACTGCACATGTAGATACATTATCTTTATGTAAACAAATGATTAATGTTATATAAAGAATATGTGGAAAAGTTTTTTTTATTTTTATTTTTTTTACTTCATTTACATCAATTAATAGATTGTTGCTTAGTGCTGTGATTATTTTGAAAGTCATCTTGTTTATCATGGTGTTAGATAATAATGCATTGCATTTTACAGCAGTGTTTTCTTTAGATCTAAAGCTGTCTTGTTTTGTTCTTTTATAGCAAAACTAAACAAGAGGGCCATAACAGGAGTCTGACTTCCATATCTGCTGCATCCACTGTTATCACAGTAAAACAATATTTTATGCATTAAAGATATACAAGGGCTGTTCACATAAGTTCAGGGAATTTTTTCCAAAAAAATAAAACCACCCAATTAAATTAAGTGATACTTTGCAAATATATGATGGATGCTACAAACTTAATAATCTTTATTTAAATCTGAAACAAAATGAATATTCTATATAAATTTTAAGTACTAGTTCATACGTAAAGGCACCATGACAGGCTCCAAATGTAACATTGACGTCATTACAGATCAAGAGAACAGTGCCTAGCAAGATGCATTATATACTAGGTTACTTTGGATACAAGATATTTTCCTTTTAAAGGGTCACGATCTGTAAGATTAGGATGTCATGTACATATTGAGTTCATATCATCTTAAACCAAATTTGATCCAAAAATATCCAAAAAGACAGTTTTTAGGGCGAATTTCCATTAACTTATCAAACAGCCCTTGTACATCTACAATATATACACATTGGGTAGCATGGGTCTGATTTCCAAATCCGCAGCATCCACTGTCACCATGGAAACAGAATAGAAATATAAATAATGCATAAACTGTATGCCGTTCATTTATATACAAATTGTAAACTCAAATTAACTAGGCAGTTTTCTTCATCAATCAATTTGCTTTTTTGCATTAATTCTAAGGTGTGCCATTACATAAATGAAAAATAAATTTAAAAAACAACACTGTAGTTATTACAGAGAAAGTAAATACAAAGAAAAGGTTTCTTTTTCATCAAGCATCTTTATTTTAAGATTACTTTCTATAAGTAAGGGTGCGCCTGTGGCCGAGCGGTTAGAGTCGCTGACTTGAAACTTCTCAGCCCCTTACCGCTTGGGTTCGAGACCAGGTCTGGGCGAGAACTTTCATGTGGGTAGATTTTCTAGCTAACCTGCGGTGTGCCGGTGGTTCTACCCAGACGTAAGTCTGGCCAATATGACCATTATAGTGCCGGCGCGATGTAGTAAAAAAAGAAATGTTAATATGAATAAGTCTTTCTGAAAAGTAGAAGTAAACATGGACTTAACTACTTCTTAATACTTCTACTACTTCTTCTACTACATGTAACATTATACATCTACTACTACAATCACAACTATTTCTACTCCTACAACCACAACCTCTATGACCAGCACCACCACCATTACTTCTACTACTACCACTCCTTCTACCACCAGCATTACATGTACAGCTCCTACCACCACCACTCCTACTACTTCTACCTTCGGCGCCGTATGACCTATTAAGTGTCGGTGTGCCGTAAAACCCAAAATACTAAAACCCAAATACTACTTCTACCACTACTTCTACCACCACCACCACAACTTCTATCGCCAACACTACTACTTCTACCACCACCACTACTTCTACCACCACCACCACTACTTCTACAGCACCTCCTACCACCACATCTACTACTCCTTCTACCATCACCACAACTTTAATTTCTCTCATTCCTTCAACTACGACCACTACTACTACATCTACCACTCATTCTACCACGTGAATAACTTACCACACCATCCACCAGCACTATTATCATTCTACCACCCCTTCTACCACTGACACTACTACATTGTCATTCCTTCTACCACCATATTTACTTCTACCACACCTCTACCACCACAAATACTTTTACCACTCCTTCTACAATCATCACTACTACTTATTCTACTGCTCCTTCTACCACCAGCACTACTACAACTTTTACCACTCCTACCACCACCACTACATCTACCACTCCTACCACCACCACTACATCCAGCGCTTCCACTAAGATTATTTTTTTGGAAGTCCAGACTTCCAGATGTTAGTTTTTGGAAGTCCCAGGTATTATTTTTGGAAGTCTCTGTTACATTACTACTAAGTCGAAAAGTACAATTATAATTGTATATATGCATGTTACATATATAATATACTAGAAAAGATACTAGAGGGTTAAAGTAATAAATATGAGTTTTGTTCATAAATATTCATTTAACAGTTTATTTATAACAACACATGCATGCAAACACATTCTCATACAATATGTCAAATAAATTAAAGTTGGTGGTAATCAGAAACGTAAAACGCATCTCCCTAGCATGAAATATATATATATTAGACCTGTGACTTAAATATAAACTGTCGAGCAGTGCCATTTTGCAAAAGACTGGAATTAGAAACAGAATTTATATTAGTTTTGGATCCAATTATTATCACTTCTTACTACAAACTTCGAATAATTAAATCTTCTAAGTGTTATTAAATGATCGGCGAAGGTATTAATTACTGACTTCAAAGCACATATTTATTTTAAAGACAGGCCGATATAATACGGCTGTAACAATTAATTGGACATCAAAACCTACATGAATGCCGTCTGAACAAATTAATCAAGCGTGATAGACGAAGCCAATTAGTTACCATCATCAAACTTTACCTTGATTGCACTAATAAAATGCCGACAATCGAGCACACAAACATGTCGGCACTTTAAACGGACGCTGCCAATCAAGCTATGACGTATCGGCTCGCCCATAGGTCTACGTCTAGGTTAATTTGCATAAACTCCGCCCATTACTATCATTGCTTGGTCTATCATTTTTTCAATGAGTAAAAGTTCTTGTAAGATCGAATATATACGGAAGTGGATGAACGAACCGTAAAGGTCGATAATTATTAACATATCAATAAATTGCACGGAGGCGGAGCATTCCGAATAATGCTCAGATAATCAGGCTATTTTGGGGAGTTTCGGGAAAGTTTACCCGTCAGTATAACACAACTCTCACAGTTTCGCGATCCCCGCACGTTTGTGCATAGTTATCAATTAGTATATGTCCACAACTCTCGCTGTTGGCTTTCGCGATCCCCGCAGTGATCAGGTAGGCGGAGTTTCCGAAGTTCGCGGGAATTTCCATAGTTACATCACTAGTGTACAGCTTGACAGGAGTTGTATGGCGAAAGAGATCATGTCACCTGCTGTTTTCTTATCAATGGAGTCGCTTAGCATACACGCCTACGGCGCATGTGGTGATTAACAATGCATTTGGTACGTCGAGCGCTCTGTGATATGGCGTAATACAATTAAACAGGACGTCCCGCGGACTTCCTGAACTTTAAATTTCGGCGTACGCTGGCGATTTTCGGACGTAATTTACGCCCGGACGCCCGTTAACGGAGGCGCTGTACATCTACCACTCCTACCACCACCACTACTTCTACCACTCCTACCAACCACACCACTACATCAACCACACCTACCACTATCAGTACTACTACTTCTACCACTCCTACCACCACCACTAAATCTACCACTCCTACCAACCACACCACTACATCAACCACACCTACCACTATCAGTACTACTACTTCTACCACTCCTACAATCATCACTACTACTTATTCTACTGCTCCTTCTGCTCCTCATGCCACTACCACTCCTTTTATCACCACCATTACTAAGGCTGTCAAGGTATACCGGTATACTGGTTTATTGCAATACTGAATAAAGTCAATATGATACTAACAAACACAATGACCATACTTAGGCTGTCAAGGTATACCGGTATACTGGTATATTGCAATACTGAATTAAGTCAATACGATACTGACAAACAAAATGACCATACTAAGCATACTAAGGCTGTCAAGGTATACCGGTATACTGGTATATTGCAATACCAGGGTTTTCCCTGATGCACAAATTTGTGCGTTTTGGTGCATATTTTCGACAGATGACCCGCAAATTACTTACATTGCTACACACTGGACGCACAAAATGAATTAATCCACAGCCATAATTTATTGTCTCCAATGACATTGATCTTTGTCAGCTCGTCAAACTGTTGCAAAAAAGCATTTAAGTATCAATTTGCTTCAGTTAGACAAAGTTTTTTGTAAATAAGCGTCCATTATTTGTTGTCTTAATACTGCTATCCGGTCCACCCAAACGATACATGTACTGCGTTTAGATGACTGGGAACCAGCAATTCTGTGTAGTTAGACGCTGTTTCACGTTCAGCATTTCTTTAAGCGTCGCAATTGTAATGATCGTGAAGTTTAGAACGCGGCTAAAACCGGCCCGTAAATACGCTACATTTCAAAGGTTTGGATGAGTTTTATCTGCATTCATCTTTTAGAACATAGTTAAGTCATACATTGCACATTAATTTTAAGCAAATATATGTTTGGCTTTAGAAACCAAACGGTCTAAGGCAATATATTAAAAACACTACAAGGTCAAATTTAACGTTATGTAGGAAAGACCTAAGTTTTGACTGGTTTTTTAATTTTACTGAATATTGAAATTGGTACATGTAAGTGAACATGTTGAAGAATTGAACTTTGAACTTATTTGAAGTTAAACAAATCTTGTTAAATGTTCTGGTGTTCATTGTCAACAATGATTATATTGCTATATGTTCTAATAGAGATATATTTCTGAGAGTGAGTCAGATAGAGAAATTGCTTTCACATTTTAAAATCTGAAATGTACAATATGTGATTTTGTTTTGTTTTAATAGTATAAAACATAAATGAACAATTTAGTTCTGTTTTTAAGGTGCAAGGCTATTAGTAATGTGATTATATAATGTGACCCCCAAAATTTACCAATAACCCCCAAAACATAAACCTAGGGGGACACTGTGACCCCCTAAAAAAAAAATTTCAAGGGAAAACCCTGGCAATACTGAATAAAGTCAATACGATACTGACAAACACAATGACTATACTAAGGCGGTCAAGGTATACACTTATACTGGTATATTGCAATACTGAATTAAGTCAATACAATACTGACAAACACAATGACCATACCAAGGCTGCCAAGGTATACCGGTGTACTGGTATATTGCAATACTGAATTAAGTCAATACAATACTGACAAACACAATGACCAAACCAAGGCTGCCAAGGTATACCGGTATATTGCAATACTGAATAAAGTCAATACAATACTGAGAAACACAACGACCATACATATGACATTATGTAAAATGTGGTTGCTGCCACTACTTTGAGCATCTAAAGTCAAATACGCTCCACTGATGAAAAGCACTTGCTGATAACCAACTGAAAATGAAGTTGGTAGTCAAATCCATGTCAGGTGAATTCATTCTAAACCATTCCGGAAATGCAGTGTACTTGATTTGCATTTGCGTATTCATTTCAAGAAAGAGTTTTAAACTAGTTTTTTACTTTTGTTTTGACAACTTCATTTCTGGATTTAAGAAAATCGAATGTTGCATAAAAGCATGAATCTTATGGACATACAATTTACAGCAAATAGTGGCATTGTTATAAGATAGTTCATGCAGTATAATTAGAACATTATGATTACCTATTGTTCAACAATTTAATCAAACACACATGCTGCAAAGTGTCAACAAAAAATATGCCTGAGCTGATTTACTTCTTGAAAGAATGCCAAATTAAATGGCAAAAGGGGATGTGTGTGGGGTCACTTCTGGGTAAAGGAAGACTGTGTTTGTTTTATATTTTTGTTTTTTGAAATACATTGCATTGACCAATTATGTTCATTATAGCGACAGCCAGCTTTCTGGTGGAGGAAGACCCCAGACACATGCCTGGGTAGAACCACCAGTGCACGACAAGTCAGCTGGAAGACCTTCCCACATTAAAGTTCTTTGCACAGACCGGGACTCGAACCTACGTGGTGAGAGGCTAAGCAGTCAGAGGAGTTACAAATCAACAACTCTACCACTACGCCATGGGCGCCCCAAAGGAGAACTGATGAACAGATCAAAAAGAAGATTGTTGAAGGTGTCGTTGATGAGCCTGTAACAATACAGTGGAGGTATAACCTACCTACATACATTCGTGAATCATCTTCTCCATATTTCACTGAAGACATCAAACAACACTGTCATAAATTTTGCATCTACCACCAGCACAACATCTACTTCTCCTTCTACCACCTGCACTAAATCTACTTCTCCTACTACCACCAGCACTACATCTACTTCCCCTTCTACCACCTGCACTACATCTACTTCCCCTTCTACCACCTGCACTACATCTACTTCTCCTTCTACCACCAGCACTAAATCTACTTCTCCTACTACCACCAGCACTACATCTACTTCCCCTTCTACCACCTGCACTACATCTAGTTCTCCTTCTACCACCGGCACTACACTTACTTCCCCTTCTACCACCTGCACTACATCTACTTCTCCTTCTACCACCAGCACTACATTTACTTCTCCTTCTACCACCGGCACTACATCTAAATCTCTTTCTACCACCAGCACAACATAAACTTCTCCTTATACCATCAGCACTACATCAACTTCCCCTTCTACCATCAGCACTACATCTACTTCTCCTTCTACCACCAGTACTACATCTACTTCCCCTTCTACAACCTGCACTACATCTACTTACCCATTCTACCCTCAACTTCATCTACTTACCCTTACACCGGCACTACATCAACTTCTACTACCACCTGCACTACATCTACTTCCCCTTCTACCACCAGCACTACATCTACCTCCCCTTCTACCACCGGCACTACATCAACTTCCCAATCTACCACCTGCACTACATCTACTTCTTCTACCACTAGCACTAAATCTACTTCTACTACCACCAGCAATACATCTACTTCCCCTTCTACCACCTACACTACATCTACTTCTCCTTCTACCACCAGCACTACAATTACTTCTCCTTCAACCACCAGCACTACATCTACTTCCCCTTCTACCACCTGCACTACATCAACTTCCCCTTCCACTACCAGCACTATATCTACTTCTCCTTCTACCACCAGCACTACATCTACTTCTACCACTCTTTCTACTACCACCACATATTATACATCTACCACCCCTACCAGACACATCTACTTCTACACCTCCTACAACCAATGCTACATTTACTTCTTCTGCCACTACCACTACATCAACTTCTACCGCTTCTTTTACCACCATTGCTACATCAGCTACTACTTCTAGTTCAAGTTCTACAACCTCAACTACATCTCTAACCACCACAACATCTACATCTCCAACCACCACTACATCTACATCTCCAACCACCACTACATCTACATCTCCAACCACCACTACATCTACTTCTCCAACCACCACTACATCTACTTCTCCAACCACCACTACATCTACATCTCCAACCACCACTACATCTACATCTCCAACCACCACTACATCTACATCTCCAACCACCACTACATCTACATCTCCAACCACCACTACATATCTGCAACCACCACTACATCTACTTCTCCAACCACCACTACATCTACTCTACATCTCCAATCACCTCTACATCTACTTCTCCAACCACCACTAAATCTACATCTCCAACCACCACTACATCTACTTCTCCAACCACCTCTACATCTACATCTCCAACCACCTCTACATCTACTTCTCCAACCACCACTACATCTACTTCTCCAACCACCACTACATCTACATCTCCAACCACCTCTACATCTACTTCTCCTTCTACCACCAGCACTACATCTACTTCTACCACTCTTTCTACTACCACCACATAATATACATCTACCACCCCTACCAGACACATCTACTTCTACACCTCCTACAACCAATGCTACATTTACTTCTTCTGCCACTACCACTACATCAACTTCTACCGCTTCTTTTACCACCATTGCTACATCAGCTACTACTTCTAGTTCAAGTTCTACAACCTCAACTTCATCTCTAACTACCACAACATCTACATCTCCAACCACCACTACATCTACATCTCCAACCACCACTACATCTACATCTCCAACCACCACTACATCTACTTCTCCAACCACCACTACATCTACTTCTCCAACCACCACTACATCTACATCTCCAACCACCTCTACATCTACATCTCCAACCACCACTACATCTACATCTCCAACCACCACTACATCTACATCTCCAACCACCTCTACATCTACTTTTCCAACCACCACTACATCTACATCTCCAACCACCACTACATCTACATCTCCAACCACCACTACATATCTGCAACCATCACTACATCTACTTCTCAAACCACCACTACATCTACATCTCCAATCACCTCTACATCTACTTCTCCAACCACCACTACATCTACTTCTCCAACCACCACTACATCTACATCTCCAAGCACCACTACATCTACTTCTCCAATCCCCTCTACATCTACATCTTGAACCACCTCTACATCTACTTCTCCAACCACCACTACATCTTCTTCTCCAACCACCACTACATCTACATCTCCAACCACCACTACATCTACTTCTCCAATCCCCTCTACATCTACATCTCGAACCACCTCTACATCTACTTCTCCAACCACCACTACATCTATTTCTCCAACCACCACTACATCTACTTCTCCAACCACCACTACATCTACTTCTCCAACCACCACTACATCTTCTTCTCCAACCACCACTACATCTACATCTCCAACCACCACTACATCTACTTCTCCAATCCCCTCTACATCTACATCTCGAACCACCTCTACATCTACTTCTCCAACCACCACTACATCTATTTCTCCAACCACCACTACATCTACTTCTCCAACCACCACTACATCTACTTCTCCAACTACCTCTACATCTACATCTCCAACCACCTCTACATCTACTTCTCCAACCACCACTACATCTACTTCTCCAACCACCACTACATCTACATCTCCTACCACCACTACATATCTGCAACCACCACTACATCTACTTCTCCAACCACCACTACATCTACATCTCCAATCACCTCTACATCTACTTCTCCAACCACCACTACATCTACTTCTCCAACCACCACTACATCTACTTCTCCAACCACCTCTACATCTACATCTCCAACCACCCCTACATCTACTTCTCCAACCACCACTACATCTACTTCTCCAACCACCTCTACATCTACATCTCCAACCACCTCTACATCTACTTCTCCAACCACCACTACATCTACTTCTCCAACCACCACTACATCTATTTTACTACTTCAATAAGCACCACTGTTACAACTTTTACCACACCCTTAACCACCATCACTATTTCTACTGCTCCTACTACAACCATATCTACTTCTACCGCTCCCTGTACCACCCTCACTACCACCACTACTTGACAAAGGGCCACCCAAGAAACAGGTATACCAAATATCAAGGCTCTAGCTCCTGTGATTTCTGACACTGATTTTCTCATTGGTCCTATGTAGCCATATATGGCAGCCATGTATTTTTAATGGATCAAAATTATTTGAACAACTTTTCGTTCTGCCTGCAGAAGCTGAGAAACTTTGTTTGACTTTGACACACCAGACAGAGCATGAGCTTAGGTGAGCGTAAAACAATGTAAACACTGTGTCTAGAACATACTATCCGCGAGATTGAGGTCAGGGGGGTTCCGTTTATGTGCTCGCGTGTAAACATAGAACAGCTGACTTACTTTCGTTTCTTCTTCACACACAAAAAGAGGGACAAAGTGAATAAAAATGATACACCAAAACTTGTATTTGTATGTTTTAAATGAATTTTACTCGCTTAGATAATTTTATTTTGCTATGGGACAGAACGTTACTGCTGTGCTGAAGGTTGTAACCACGAGAGATCTCGAGGTGCCACATGCAATTTTTACAAGATTCCTAACGATAAAAAGCTCAGACCTGCGTGGCTGACTAATTGGAGAAATGGATACGTTGTCATTTAGCCTTTAGTTCCAATCAAAATTTAAATTATCTTCCAAATTATGTCATTTTGAAGACCACCCCCCTTCCCCCCACCGCCAAGTCAAGGAAAAAATTTAAAGTGCCAAGTATATTTTCCCATAGACCAGCAGTAAGAAAGGCCTCAAGATGACAATCAAAAGAAAACATAAAAACTATGCCTGGTAAGCTAATCGTTTTTGATAAGCACCCTCTTCCCCACCCAACAGGCAAAAACCAACCAGAAAACCTTCTTTTATTAAGGTTATTTTGATTTCAAATAAAGTGAATTGTTTACATGAAACTCTCTAATAAAAATTCTGTTTGTGGTTGAGGAAGAAAAAATGTTTTTATTTATATATTCCTTGAGTAATCTGATATCATTTGTGTTTAACTAAAAAACTCCAGGGATACATACTTGAACGTTCTATGCCAAAATGTGGTCTAAAGTGGGCCCAACAGGGTACTTAATTTTTGTACCCATTTAAAGATAGAAATGAAATAATTTAAAAAATATCGTTTTGTAAATTCATATTATGTTTCTCCATGCGCGCGGTCCCTTTCATACCATCGTAAAGTTCTACTCAAATTGAATCCCTAATTTTAAGACATGAGAGGACACCCCAACTTATTAAGCTAATTGGCAGTTTTATGACACCTTGTTTGTCTAGAGGACAGGAAGTGTGACCGTGTTTTTGGCGTCTTTTCCCCTTCGCATCCGCTATGCAGCTGTGTTTAAAAATGTCACCATATGGCAGTCGTGTGGTTTATGACCTTCACCTTTTAAAGAGCAAAATGCATTGACTTACGCGAGGACAACAAAAATGACAAAACACTTAGTCTACAATATCTTTTTTTGGCTCATAAAAGGACCCAACGCTATATTTAGCTATAAGTTATGCAACACAAATAATGTTTATGTTTAATCACAAACATGTATTCTGTTTTGCAGTCTGGAACACTGGAAGTCATACTGTAATTTCTGATAGACATAATTTAATAATGAATTTACAAAACCATATATTTTAAATTAACACATTTCTATCTTTAAATGGGTACAATAATTAAGTACCCTGTAGGGCCCACTTGAGACCACATTTTGGCATAGAACATTCAATTTGTATCCCTGGAGTTTTTAGTCAAACACAAATGATATCAGATTACTCAAGGAATATATTAATATGGTCTTCAAAATGACATAATTTGGAAGATAATTTAAATTTTGATTGGAACTAAAGGCTAAATGACAACGTATCCATTTCTCCAATTAGTCAGCCACGCAGGTCTGCGCTTTTTATCGTTAGGAATCTTGTAAAAATTGCATGTGGCACCTCGAGATCTCTCGTGGTTACAACCTTCAGCACAGCAGAAATCGTTCTGTCCCATAGCAAAATAAAATTATCTAAGAGAGTAAAATTCATTTAAAACATACAAATACAAGTTCTGATTTTGGTGTATCATTTTTATTCACTTTGTCCCTCTTTTTGTGTGTGAAGAAGAAACGAAAGTAAGTCAGCTGTTCTATGTTTACACGCGAGTACATAAACGGAACCCCCCTGACCTCGATCTCGCGGAGCGAGATTGCGCGAGATTTCGTAATTTCGAAATGGTCAATACCTTACGATCAATTAGTGGCGAAAACGCTTAAGATTTTCAACCTTCTGCGGCTTAAACCCCAACAAGAAGAGATTTTGAAGGCGTCTTGGGAAGGAAGGGACTGCATGGCTGTTCTACCAACCGGCTTCGGCAAGTCTCTGCCCTATCAGATGTTAACAACCATGTACAAGTTGGCTGGTATCGACGGAAAAGTTATCGTTTGCAGTCCATTACAATCGCTAATAGAGGACCAAGTCCAGAGATTACGGCAAATTCCCAATATTTCTGCTTTTTACATAGGTATGAACTAGTCATCTGTTACATTTACAACACATCAATAGTGTACATTTTTATTTTGGTGACAGGGTCAGTGCTGCCCAAATATATTTGTGTGTTTCTGAGAAGTGTGAAATAAATAATATGGAATTAAGTTAGTGGCTTTGGTAATTCAAGATTATGATGATAGACTGGTTACTCTGTTAATCATTGTATAGACAGTTAACCACTGGGAAAGACAAACTGTTGGTGAATGTTCCTCTATTCCAATAAAATAGTAGTTTCTTCAACTTAAAACTCATTTCGCCTCTCACACACAAAAGGGTGTCAAGAGTTCAAGCTCTTGCAGATTCACAAAAAATATGGCTTCATTTGTTACATAGTTCTCTGAGTATAAAACAAAAATGATAAAAAATAACTAACTTCATACGTGATCATGTAATCCAAGAAAACACACAAATAGATAAGCATAAAACTGAAACATTTATTTCAAACCTGATTATCTGCCATTTTATTCGAAATTTTGCAATCAGAATACTCTGTTTAACAGGTTTATAGATGACTATGACAGTTTTGGGCATAGCTTATAAATTGTTTGATGAAATAGAAACTTACTAATTTCTGCTTAGTTTTCATTATTTCCTAGCAATATTGTTTTGTTCATTAACATTTCTTCATTTAAGGTGAAAGTCCTGAGGCAGAAAAAGTATTCGAACATGGTAGATTTGACTTCCTCTTTGGTTCTCCAGTGATGTTGGTTGGAAGTGGCAAGTGGCGTAAAGTTCTCAAAAACTTCTCAGTGAACAACATAATTGTTGATGAATGTCATACAGTTATTTCATGGTAAGGAATAATTTTAAATCTGTTTCTACAAATTCAAAGCAGGCTTATAATAAAGCCTATATGTTTTATTATAATTATTTTTTTATCCTTTATAGAAGCAAGAAGTCGTATGCGTCTTAAAGTTTGTTTCAGAATGAATATTTTCCACTGTTAAACTTAGGCATAACAAAGATTTATTGCCCATGAAGATTAACAGTGCTTATCAGCAACATTGATGTTTTGGACAAATTAAATAAAAGAAAAGCAAAATTGTATAGCTCACTGCAAACATTCAAAATAATTTTATATTTCATTCTGCAATTTTAAATACAAAATAAGCAGACATAAATAGACTAATTAGTCCATACACTGTTATAGATCAGCCAGCTATTCTGTACATCTATCCCTTGTGTATTAACTTTCTTTTGGTATCCCTTAAACATTCCAGCATGAAAAATGAAAAGCTGATAAATACAATATGCCATATTAATTTTACCAAAGTAATGCTTTGATTCAAAATAACTATAAATGTATTTGTTTATTTTTAGGGGTGAAGAGAAAAAGGGGGAAGCATTTAGAAAGTGGTTTTCATGTCTTGGAGAGTTGAGAGCCCTGTTTCCCTCTGCCTCAGTTACATCTCTTAGTGCAACATGTCGGAAAGCAGATTACAAGAAGACAATGAAATCACTGAACATGAAATCAGACACTGTGGTTGTGAAACTTTCGCCAAACAAACTGAATATAAAACTTGTTGTAATTAAAGTTCAGTCTATTGAATCAGGTTTTTTGCCAGTTGTTGAGGCCGTGCAAGAGAAGAAAATTTCAAATACTTTAATTTACTGTTCATCAATTAAGGTTGTGTCACTGATATACAATTTCCTTCATAAAGAGATAACTGAGACTGACATTGTCATTGAAATGTTTCATTCAGAAACAGAGGAAAAAAACAAATTGGAAATAATAGAAAAAATCAGATCTGGAAATTGTCAATACATAGTCATTGCTACCAGTGCCCTAGGAATAGGTATTGACATTCGTAATTGTTATAATGTAATTGTGTATGATGTACCATATAGTATAGTAGATCTGTGGCAGCAAATAGGACGCGTTGGACGTGATGGATCTCAGGCTGTTGCTATCTTCCTATATAGGGGCTACCAACTGAAGT
Organism: Sinonovacula constricta; assembly: GCA_007844125.1. Classification (NCBI taxonomy): domain Eukaryota; kingdom Metazoa; phylum Mollusca; class Bivalvia; order Cardiida; family Solecurtidae; genus Sinonovacula; species Sinonovacula constricta. Next base: position 3,784,505 of record CM017571.1, read on the forward strand.
CAGCCGATGGAGATGTGAGAAATATGTACCGAAATTCAACTTGTCGTAGACTTATTGCATTGCAGCCTTTTATTTAAAAAAATGAGCTGTCTCATGTTAAAAGTCAAACTGGTGTTCACACATGCTGTGATGTGTGTATGAAACAATCTATGTGCAATAATTGTGAGTTCAGCCCTATGGAATGCATTTTTAGGGATTTCACAATTTGCAGTGATATTAGCAGCAGCAGTACTATATCATATGATCTTAACTTGTCTGATCTAGAGGGTGAGCCAAGTGGGGATTTAGACGGTGAGCTAAATGCCCAAGAGACATAAAACTTTTATCAGGGATGAACATTCCACCCGTTATATCAGTGAAAAAAGACTGTGCTCTTTAAATATAATTTTAGAAATGTGCTAAAGCATGATGGTATGTATAATAACATGCTAATTAACCGCCAACGTTTGAAGCTTCTACTGATCCATTTTGTTTAGCGAATACTATCTTTAATTTTGTTTATGAACTTCACAGTTTTAGAAATGTGCTAAAGCTTATGTAAAATAATTTGCCAATTAACAGCCATTGTTTAAAGCTATTACTTATCAATTTTGATTAAGGATTATTATCTTAAATTTCGTTTGTTCGGCTTCTTTTAGAACGATAGAGCTACAGTTATGTAGAAAATTAACAGGTTTGTTGGCAAAGATCAGTTACTCATGTTTAATTAAGCCCGTTTGGATTGTATAAATGAATTGATGAATTTATTATGTTTTCGTTCTATCACGGGGATCTTGACTTATTCACATCTACTTCCTAAACAAATCTTTAGTTATGCCTTCCAATCTTCAGTCCGATGTTTGGCGACATTCTGGTCTATGGGATAATTTCCCTCAACAAAGGAAGACTAAAAAGATGCAAGTTGATGTGACTTACTAAATATAACACAAACCTTACATATATGCTTGTTTCATCATACGCTTCTTTATTTTTGTTACATTTTCGTAAAGATTGTTAGCTGCTGTAAAAATTGGGTATTTTATAATTTATAACGTTTTCAAATAAATGTGCTTCGCATGTTCCCATGTTCCCATGTTTTGTTTGATCAGATATATGTTTGATTTATTCAGTTTATTGTGAATTAAAATTATCAAATGTTTTTATTGTTCGTATTTCATTAATGCAAATGTTGACTTATTTTTTCCATTGAAATGACGATTTAATTATGTCAATGGAAACGTTAGTAACCCCGTACACATCCGACTGCAACATAAGAATTAACTAAGATTCATATCCGGATATCCGTTCGGATCGTTCGACGGATATCTGGATACCAAATTTAGTATCCTTGGACATCCCTAGTTTTTTTATAATGATAGTAAAATAGATAACAGTACATACGGTAAACCAAAGGTTTTATTGTCTTTATTGCATCATTTGTTCAATGCAAAGGAACATGACATTGTACGCATATTCATTACCATTTATAAAAATATTGCATGACATACAAACTATTGCTTTATTACATGTATTATGTACTTGGTAAATAACATTTAGGCTGCACACAGATTCATGTAATACATATGAAGTAAAATGTTACAAACATGATTTTTTCTTGTTTAACAAAAAGCACCTAGTTTAATATGATAAGATAATGGAAATGGGTGACACGATTGTTTTCTGTAAAGCGTTATCTGAAATTCAGCCTCTCTGAAAGTTACTTATTTGTAAAGAAAATAACATGTTTTTCAGACTAATACATTTTTCATTAACTTATAAGGATATTTTGTGTTTTATATACTTTATAGTATACAGTCAACCTGAAAAAAATACTACTTTTTAAAAAGACCAGTATTGATTAGTCGTGCTTAGAGATTTAAGAACAAGTTTTCCTCTTATTCAAGACCACTTGTCTCAGTAGACTAGCCGCTTTGTTTTTCCCCTTAGTGGTCTTTGTAGACAGGTTGACTAATATCTGCATTCAGTTACCACCTTAAATGTTTTTGGCCCATGCTCAATCCTAACATTGTTGTCCTCACTCAAGTTTCATGCTTGATAAAGCTAGCTTAATATTAGAAACATGTGTCTGTATTTCAATTGCTTTCGACAGTTCCATTTACTGTTGACATGGGTACATATGCAAGGACAAAAATGAAAAGGTAACATCGCAGATCATATTGTTGCTGTACATCTGTAATGTACATTGGCAGTTAATTGTGCAAAACATTTTCCAGCAACATGGAAAAGGCTAAATAGAGTTATCTACACATGCTGATCCCGTAGTCTTCTGTATGGGGTAGATGGTCTATGCCTATGAATCATAGTTAAGACCTGATGTACAATTCACATATGGATTTCTGTCAACATTTTTAATAGAACACTTTCTTATCTGATGATTAAGAACATCCAACTGAAACAAATCTTTCAATATTTTACTAATATCATTTTTGTACTCTGGAAGATGATGAAAACCCTTACTTTTTCTAATGTTACTGATTTCCTCAACATGTTTTACTGCTTTTGTTAAGATAGGATATTCTTTGGAGTTGTTAATAATACTCTTTTTGGTTTTATACCCTCAACAAGATAGTTTAGAATCTCTGTTTAACATTTTTAGATACCCATCGAGTGGAATGTTATTGTTTTTTCCTCCTTGGAGATTTACAAATCTGTTTGCTATAAATCGCACTTTTGTTCAGCAGGTAGTAACTCTTCTGCAAGTGCAGTCAACTGGATAGAGCCTAATGCATATTTAACTTTATTAGTCTTGTTATATATAGGCAGTTCATACTTTGCTGATCGAACACATCTTTCCCCGTCTCCAAAATCTACAGCACTATCCAAGTTTTTGTGCAACTAGACTAGTTAAAATAAGATTAGAATGTAATCTTGCACCTCATCATGATCTGAACTCTCATCATCTTTTTTTGCTTTTTTTTTGCTAGTTTCAACATGATCATGCCTGTTTTTTTATGTACCTTTAATGATGTCACACAAGCATATGTTTTGTCACAAAAATGGAACTTATATCTACCATCTTCTTTACTAGCAACACAATATTGTTCAGAGTTTGAAATGTCTTCTAAAACTTCTCTTACTGAGGCACAAATATCAAACGAATTTTCAAAGAACCATTCTTCGACAAGTTTTGTACATACATCATCAAACCATTGATTTTCTCTTCTGATAACTTATTATTAAATTTTTCTGGCAAAGGGATTACTTTCTCCTCCTCTCTTACATTAAAAAGTCCAGAAACATATAGACTATGATGGCATCTAAAATCGCATAATACAACATCTTGTATGCTCTGTAGGCATTATTTATGTCATCCTTGGCATTCCTGTAGTTTAATACATTCCTGAAGTATGCCACTGTTCCTCTCTCTCCAGAGTACTGTGTATTGTATGTGAGCTTGAAAAAAGCCTGAAAAATGTATGGTAACTTCATGTGATTTATATTTAAGGTGTAACCTTTTGATGAAAAATCTTAACTGTCCTAAAGCAAAAGCGCAATCTAGACCTTTAATAGGTAAATAAGAAAAGGTCCTATAAAAATTTTCACAGATATTTAAATTTTATCTACCTGCAGACCAAGGCAGACAAGGTAAATGTAAATGTGACAAAAAACACAGAGACGAGACATAACACACAAAAAGAAAAACCATCAGTTACCGCCTTTAACCATCACCACCTTCATAATATTATAAAAAAAACTTCTCAATCCTCTTAACAGAAAAATGCTGCTTTAAGAAAAATTACAGACTAAAAGACCATGCTTCGACTGCATAACTGTTAACACTGATAATGGTCTGCACTGGTTGCAAAAGTAGATATACAGTGAAACCCCTGTATTAAGACCACCTCAGAGACTGGACAAATGTGGTCCTAATAGTGAGATTGTCTTAAATTTGAGGTAGAATAACTATAAAATGGGACTTTGGATTTATGGCCTTATTACTGAGATGCTCTTAATTTCAGGGTAGTCTTAATGATGGCTTTTACTGTAAATATATTACAGTTCAAGAGTTGTAGTCAGTAGAGTAAATGTTAAATAAGATTTAATATTTAATATTTTGTTAATTTTGTTTTCTGAATGTAACTTAGCACATTCTTTAAAATATTATTGAACAAACCGTTTCAAAAATTTCACAGTATTCTACTTGCCTCCAAGAAATTCATTAGCCTATGAAAGTCTTCTATTTTGGATATGAATCCTTCTAGACGTTCCCTTGGACTGTCTGCATTTTTCATCGCCATCTGAGAACCTTGTACCCTTTCATCAGTCAGTCTGTCACCTAAATGAAGACGTAATCTCCTAAGACACATTAGTAAATATAATTTAGCAGAAACCTTTTGTAAAATTGTATTGATGAAAATTATGGAGAAGAAAAGTTATATTTGCTTGTTTTAATGACTATTATTATACTTATGACATTAGTTTTCTCTTATTTTGGGTGCAAGTGATTTTCCCCAAAACTGTTAAACCGCGCGTAAATTTTCCCCTTTCAACGGGCTAGGGCCACATCCCCAATCCCTAAAAAAAGCCCTGAATGTTTGCTTGTAATTCTAATGCAAAAATAAATTTCATATTTCAAAATGGATCCTTTGAAATACAGTACTTGTTAAAAAATCTTTGAACCAAAAAATTGCAGGAAAATGTGATGTCGAATATAACTGAATTTACCTCCAAAGAAAACGGCTTCAACAATTTCTCCATTTTCTGTATGCACATACACTTCTGTAAGATGCTTAAGAAGCTGTATGATGTCTTGAGTTTAGTTTCCATTACAGTCAAACAGACCAAGAGGTTACTGTAAACAAAGCAATGATATCAACCTCAACTAAACTTCAACACGTGTTGTTTTCTTTATCAAAAAATGAATAAATCTTGTGTCATATGCATCCTTTTTAATATTAGAAATACTCCCGTATAAAAAAGAAAATTAAATCATCTCTACTCCAAATTATTTTAGAATGTTGGCAGTTTTGACTGTTTGTGGAAATAGTACAAAACAAGAGCAGCCTTAATTACAGGCATACCATGGTCTGTCTTTTTATTTAACCAATTTTCAGCAGGAAAAGAAACAAGAAGCTTATGGTTCTGTCAACCTAAAAATAGAGCATTGTCAAAAGAAAACAAAACAGCTAAAATATAATTTCATAGATGTGGTGGCCAATTAAAAAGGACAGATTTTTACATACCTGTTCAGGTTTTATGCCACATACATCAGAGTATGTGTGATCTAGGTGATCTGGGTATATCTTGCTGTAAATTGTATGCATCTGTGGAATGTGTTCAGTGACTGTCCTGGCAAAAATGAAAGCACACTCTTTCAGCAGAATCCTTTGTCCATTTAGCGAAGGAATATAGTGAAGCTCTGAGAAGTTATTTTGCCTGCAGTCCCCAACAGTTTCTGGAATTATCCTGTCCACAATTGCATATACATTGAACAAATGTAATGACTCTGTTTTCCTATCTGATGTACGGTATGGAGTTAATATATTATTGTCCCAAATATCTCCAACAAGCTAGTATTTTCTTCTTCCCCCTTGCTCCCAGTCACTTTTACAACTTAAGACTTCAAAGTCAAGCATCTCATTCCAGGACAACAACTTGCGATGTACTGTCTCTGGTCTCACTGACAAACCAAGTTTAGATAGGATATCGATGTTCTACAATACAGCAAGTAATAGGTATCTAGTTAAGGCGTATAAATATAACATGTGTATTGCAAAATGAATTAAAATGGGTGATTTCTCCAAGTCTTCTTTCCCTAATTTCATTTTTTATATAAAAAAACAAAAAAAAAAAACCCCAAACATTTGATTGTTTGTTTTAAGAAAAAAAAACAGAACAGCATGGTAAACTATGTTCATCACAAAAGAAAATATGATACAGCAACTTATCTTATTAAATATTATTCTCACCTTCTGTGTTCAACCACCACTTGCAAACACAAAGCCAATTAGGCAATGCAGAGCAGACATTTCTTGGCTTCTTGTATGCATCACCATTGACACTGAAACCATCAAGTTTGTGTACAGTTTATTGTCAATACTTCTAGGTATAGGAACATCACACACAGCAGACTCCAAAACTTGTAATAAACTTAGGCATTTTTCTTGAAACTCAGACTCTAAAGAGTCCAATGTAAAGTTGAACAATCCACAATAATCAGTCTTTCTCAAAATTGAACCAGAATCTCTTTTACAGGCTTGCTTACATTCATTTTTATAATATCTGCACAGTTGATTATCTCCTTTGAATGTTCTTTTGCAAGCCAGTCCAGTATAACTTTCTCACAGTTTTTTCCATTCATAATGACTTTACAAATATTCCTATGCAGCTCTGGCCATACGAATGCTGATTTCTTATCACTGGGGTAGTTGACTGTAATCTGAAATGTGATAAAAAGACCTCGTGTAAGTATGATCATTGTGTAAAATTCCCATGAGGATGTTTCTGGCACTGCATCATGACTATAAGAAGATTAAGAAAAAAATCCATTGATAAACAACATATCCAAGCCATATACCAGAAGGGACTTGTCCATCTCATCGGCAATTTATTACTTAAGAAAGAAATGGAAACATGTAACATTGTTGCTGTTTTTTTCAATGTGTAAAGGTAATTTACCAATTTAGTGCAATTATAAAAGTATTTATAAGATACCACACAATAAAAAGAGTTAGCTTGAACAAGAATAAGTTTATCAAAAACATAAATAGTCATGTGAATTATTCAAAATGAAAAACTTTATTTGGCACAATTTTAAATTTGGCACAATTTTAAATAATAAACAACTATTTCTTGAAAAAGAAATATGTTACATTATTTTGTATTAAAACACATGAGTTTGTGTATTAATGATAAATTTAACATTATTTTGTCTGCTACCAGAATCTCTAGTTGCAATTAAACATAGGAACATATTCATGCAAATGAAATATAATTTTAAATGGCAAACAAGGATGATTTAACTGGAAAAAGAGGATGAACTCAATAACAGATACTGAAATTAACAAAAGGGATTTCATCAACAGCAGCAAAACAAACAATAACTTTTCAACATTTTACTTCAACTTCTCCATGTCCAGGGACTTCTTAGCTGTCTTTGAAATTTCACTAGGTATATTTTCTAGAAATTCAATATGCAAGTTTCATCAGAAACATGCCACCACGGTACATCATACTGAAGCTAGTGTCTTATTTATTTATGTATTCAATACCTTAATTCAGTGAAAAAGAATTCCTTTATTTTAGTATTGGTTATGTTTTGAGGTGTTGTAGCATTAAAGAATCAGACACATGCTAACATGGTACATCATACTCGAGCCAATAATGCACATATTTTTATTTAATAATACCTTTATCCTGTTGTTGACGTATGTCTGAAGTGTCAGATGAAGAAGCTAGCTGTTTATTTGAGGCTACCAGAACTTGAAAGCTGCTCAGCTGCACAGGATATTTCACATTTGTGGGAATCTTCATAACTTTGAATGGCTGTTGCTGAGCTGGAGATCTCATAAGCCTTTTCTCTCTATGTGTGGTAACAATATCCTAAAAAAGGAATATATCTTTTCTCTATAGTTAAGAGGAATAGTGCTATCAAATTATCACAGTATAAACAGGAAATAAAACATAGCAGTCAGGTACACAAAACATGCATCCAGTAAGCAAAAGGCAAAAAAGGCACAAGTACTTGAAACAGCCAAGAAGTCTCAAATGTTTTGTTTCACTTAAATCAACTTAAAAAGTTAAAAGGCAGATCCATTTTATACCAAACATGGCATTTTGTGCTATTACATCTTAAGCAGAAATGATTAAACATCATAAAAAACACCATAATCAAGCAAGGTAATTAGTCGCAGCAACAGGTTGACAGAAAAGGCACCAGTTTAAACTGTTAATGAGTTCAAACACACAACACCTTTTTTTACAACGACTCTGTGTCGGAAAGTACCTACCACCACATTGAAGTACCTTATCTTGATCTTTGACAGTTGGCTGTTTAAGTGAACTGTTGAAAAAAAATTGTTTGAAAAAAAATTAGATGCCACTGGTCCAGGTTAGTAAAACCAAAGGAACCTGAATTTCTTTCCAAAACACCCCGATCCCACATATGTGACGTTTGACCCTATATACCTTTATAATAAACACAAGGAATGCAACGGATTTGTACCCCACCCACTAACCCGTTACAAGAATTTTCTAGCTACAGCCATGACACGGAGTTTTCGCTGGTTACGTTTGAACAAAATAAAACCCTATTATTAGCAATCATAGCTCTTCAATAATAGTCATTCTGGAATTGGGTATCAAACGTTTGTTTCATTATTTATTTTGTCGCCCACTCCATTGCGTGGTAAAACAGTGATGCACCAAAAATAATTATGTGGTGAAAACAAACTACATACCTGTTGTAACCGGTTTCTCATTTCTTCTAATTCCAACTTCATGTCATCCACATGTTGCTGCTGTCGAATAACTGGCTCCACTTTTCTATAACATTTCTGACACACCGCGGTATCGTTGTCAGGCTGCGACAAACACTTCACTACCTTTTTCATATTCTGAAGGCGTTCTTCATTGATTCTAAGTTTTTGTTTGTACTGTTTTTGAGTGTGTTTGCTCCCACTACCCGTTATCAGAACCTGGAGAAATGACATCCCGCAAAAACAGCACCGATCAACTAACGAATGCAATTTCTTTGTCGCAAATGTAAATGGGGGCTGCCATCTTGAAAATGTGACGCACCTTTAATCGGAATACCTTGGACATTGCCGCTCAACATAAATTTCCGTAAATAGCCGTAATCTGGCGAATATTCATGAAGTTATACCACAACATTTTGCAGCCGGCGATTTCATTGGCTAATCAAAGGTCAAATTGAAGTGACCCCTAATGCGATGTCATCAGATCCTAACCAGCGGAAAGTAATAAAGCGAAAGTTAGGATGTGATTTTAATGAGATTGATTTCAACATGCACATCTGCATATAGTGGCTTTGTTTGTGGGGGTATAATTAAACTGTACTCTGGGCTCATAAATAATGAACAAATTTCTTCAATTACATGGATGACAAGAATGTTTTTACATGTTCAATAATTATCTTTGATGCAGTTACTCTGACCCGCGGTGAATGTAATGGCGAGCTCCGATTGGCTGATAATCCCAAGCAGAAATTTAAGGTGCAGCACAACGCCGTGAATGCGGGATAGTTCAAATCTCAAAAAATCTGCGCGATCGTCTGCGCAGACGCTCTAAATTCGTCACTTTCCAGTTACCTTAAGGAATGTTCCGTGGACGTGACCAAAACTTTTGAGGGAGAACGGATCATTGCCACTAAATTAAAACTATAAGAAAAAAATTTCTTAAAATAAATAAAGACTAATTTTATGGCGTTTTTTTCTAAAAAAAGACGGTCATATTCCTATTCTCAGAACCTTTTAAAACTATTATCAGTTGTATTTGCAACTATTTTCGATACCGCCATTCCGTATGCTAATTAATTTCAACCCCACTGCAGACTCTCATATTTGTTTTCGTCCGCCGGTGTAGCTATAACTTTGACCTGATGATTTTGCAAATATTTTAATAAATGTGCGTATGTGCCTTACATTGCATATTTAGAAGGATTCCTAGCGGAAACAATGAGTATGAGTCAATTCTTTATTAATTTATATAACACATATTGACGAAGCAAACAAATTATAATATGCAAAAACAAATGATTATTTTACGGGTGTCTATGTAACTTTTTCCCGTGAAATATATCCAGAAATAAAAACACGAACTACTCTTGCTGATTATTAATATCTATTGTGTCAATCTATAAACTGTTACATGAAATATGTAAAAAGTTGATTTTGGTGTTTTTTTCACAACAGCTCTTTGTCAATGACCAGTTTTATTAATTTTAAACTTACAAAGCATCATCTCGAAAAAACCCTCTCACCTATTCCCTTCCTTCCAGCTTATTTAGTTTTTTTATTCAGATTTATGACAGTGATAATGATGAAAATGTGTACACATATAAACTTTTGGAACAATATGTGAATGGAGATTTAAAAATAATAGGTATTGCAGTATTTTATTTGGTATCAGTTTTTAGTTAGTAAAATAATGCTTTTGTTTGTTAATAAATACATTTGAATAATTAATATTACATTTTAAATTGCTAAACTGCCTTTAACAAATTTCAGTGGATTGATGTCCAAATGTATTTAACGGCCGTTAGAATGAAGAGGAAAGTCAACAAGACAAATAAGACATTTCCTTCCATGACAAGTTTGCAAACCAGTAAAAGGTTGACTTGTCAGTGTAGAGGAAATTAACAAAAATGTACTATTAAGTGGTTGGATCAGTTTGGATCAATCCAGATCAGTTTGAATTGTGTGCTTAAGTAAATCATTGAACAGTGAAGAATATGTGTTGAATTAAGCTTTTCCTTGAAGTAGTTGACAACTATTGACAGTTTGCATAACTAGTTAAAAGAAGAAGTGTTAAACTGTTAGTGAGAATAATAAACTTGTGTAATTGAATCTTGATAGTTTGAATCTTCGGATTAAGTATACCTGTAAACAGTGAACTTTGTGTTGAGTTTTGAAATCATTGTTGAAAATATACTTTCCCCTTGTGTAGACTTAGAAGAGTTAAGCAGTTTATATGTTTAACAAAACTTCACATAAGTAGCAAGTACTTTGCTGACCAGAGCCTTGTTTCATGTCGTGATATATTATACATTATTATATATATTTTAAATATATTTTATATTTTGTAGGTGATAATATTACACAATAAAATTGGATTAATAGAAATAAAAATGGTTCATATTTTGTGTTATCACATATATGCTACAAAAAATAGCAAATTACATAAATTTTTGAGAAAGAAATGTTTCTGATTGTCTTGGTTGTCATATTTTTGCTTATTTTGTGAATGATAATGATATTTGTTTCACATATTTTTTTTTAAAAATCATATTGTTTTCTAAAAGATGTGTTATTTCAACTGAAATTATGAATATGCATAGCTTTCAACACAAAACAGCCTTCCTCATAAAACTGTATCAATTTAAATGTTGGGAACACAATTTTCTTACTTTTAAAAGAAAACGTTGACAATGGCTTGCTTATATGATGGTCAAGAAGTGACCATAACTTTGCCATTTATTGATGGAATTTGATGATTTTTTTATTGAGTTTCTTACATCCATAGCTACAAATAAATGCTATAAGATCGTTGAAATTAATTTATTTAAAAAAAGGTCGTGCCTATACCTACTGGCAGCACAAATGATTTCTGTTGTCGTGTGTTAGTATCAAAGGCAACTGAATCATTTTGCTCGTGAGCTACTAAACCAACTCTACAACAGTGGAAGTATCAAATCATTCGATGATTGATAGGATACATTTGCATTGCCTCCCTGGTTTATGAATTAATTGCTTTGTTTTACAGGTATGTTGTAAATAGTTAGCATTGGTATGTAATACACGGTACTCACTTTCAGAAACTTTACAAATTATGTAAATCTTAACATTTATACACAACATGTTAAGTAATTTGTAAAAATAATTATACACAATATTATATCAGTTATATAGGCATACTAATTGAACGATTTCAAAAGAACATATCATGGCTCTAGTACACAATAATAAAACAATTCCGAAATTGGGAAATAATCAAAAAGCAAGAAAAATATTCGCTGTATAGTCCTCCAACAATCAAGTTGACACATCATGTTAACATTGACTAAAAACAAACAAAATATGTCTTAACAGTATTTACATTCATAATAAATTGCATATATAAATAAGAGACAACCATACATAACACAAACACAGGATTACGATTTTTTACTATTAATTCATTACTAGACGGGACCTAAAGTCTAGTGATTTCTTAATGTACAATGCTAAATTTAACAATTGCTTTTATTTTCACTCTTTATTAAGTTTACGAATATACATAGAAGGTGAAGAATAATAAAATGTGGGTATATACTTCCTTCTAAAATTAATACAACAAGGACATTTAAGCACAAAGTGGAATTCATCCTCAACTTCAGAAACAGAAATACTTAAACAGTAGGGACAACATCTTTTATTTCTTTGTTGAGTATTTCTACTATACCTACCTGTTTGTATTTTAAGTGGTAGTATGCCTAACCTTATCCTTGATAAATAAAATCTTAATGAGTATGGAACTACTTCAAAGTACATTTTAATTGTAAAAACATTCTTAAAATAATTGTAATTGCTTAAAACTTTATTTTTTTTTCTATTTTGCTGTGCCATTCTTGTATAAAGTTATCAAGAACTCTTTGTTTAAAAATTAGATGAAACTTGTTAAGGTTGAGATTGTTTTAGAATTTCATTGCAATTGAAAACTCCCGACGTCGATCTATCTCTCAGTATAAATACTAAATCAAAAACAGACCCTCTCGTACTACGCTCAAATTTTATCGAACTGCGCGACAAGAAATACTCCAACTACGTCGAAATATATACTGATGGCTCAAAAGCAGATTCATATGTCGGATGTGCTTCTGTAAGCAAAATTCATTTTTTAAAACAAAAATTACCCCCCGTATCGCCCATTTTTAAAGCCGAAATTCAGGCTGTTAATCTTTCTCTTGACTTTATTTCTGATCATCATGGCGATAAATTTGTAATATTTACTGACTCTTTGTCGGTATTACAGTCTATTAAAAACCTCAACTTTTCCAACCCTCACATTAGAGATTTACTTTTGAAACTTGGTGAACTTTTTCTTAATAAGAATATTGTTTTCTGTTGGCTACCTAGTTATGTAGGCATCCGAGGCAACGAGGATGCAGATAAGAGTGCAAAATCAGCCTCAGCCCTTGCTGTGACAGATTTTTGCATCCCCACACAGATTTTAAACCACTTATCAATCGGTATATTTTAACCAAATGGCAAACAAGTTGGGACAATACTGTTTATAACAAATTACACGCCATTAAACCTTACGTCGGTGTCAATATCTCTACTGGCAGAGAAAGTAGGCGGGAAGACGTAGCTCTTAACCGCTGTCGCATTGGACATACCAGATTAATTCATGCATACCAACTAAAAAGAGAAGTTCAAACTGAATGTGTTCCTTGTCAGAAACCTCTTACAATTAATCATATTTTACTACATTGTATTGACACAGATCATATCCGATCTAAATATTTTAATGTCAATAATATACACGAACTATTTAAGACGGTATCCGATGCTAAACGTGTTTGCTTCCTAACCGAGATTGGTATTTTTAGTAAGTTATAAATTTTTAAACTGTTTAATATGCTAACGTTATACATTTTAACTGTTTAATATATTAACTTGTTTACGTTTGTCATTCACATTTTTAACCTGATATATTTTTATTTCTACTCGCGTATTTTAGTTTTAACCTGATTATATTCTTATGTCGTTAAACTTTAATGTATTCGGTTCCGTATGACCTATCAAGTGTCGGTGTGCCGTAAAGCCCAAAAAACAAACAAAAACATAAGGTTGAGGTACTAGGCATTTACACAAATTTCTGCAAAACTACAATCACAAAGTAGCTGCTTTAGCTTGTAAACTGAGTTTTTATATCCATTATTACAATCATATAGGGCCTGTTGGTATATTCTTTTCATAAGTATGTTTTCACTATTTATTAGACGACACCAATATTTAATAATTTTTACATAGCGAGTCACAAAAGGTAGATATCTTGCCAACTCTCCATAAACACATTAATATGCTTGTACTTATTTTTTTATTCAGTATTCTTTTACAAAATTTTAGATGTATACGTTCTATAGCCTTTGTTTTTAGAACCCCCTAAAGTTCTGAGGAATAACACAGAATAGAACTGACAAAAGAATCAAAAAGCTGACACTGTATTTTTGGTTTTAAATTTATATCCTTACATTTGTATATGAGCATATCACATGCTTTAAGTGGCTTGCCTGCAAGGTGTTCTTGATTCTTCCCAAAGTTCCATGTGTAATTAAAAACTGTGTCCAAATAATTAAAGTCATTTACCACTTCAAGTTCCTCATTATTGTATGTCGATTTTTCATTTGTGTTTATTTTACCCTGCCTTCTAAACACCATAATCTTAGTCTAAGAGATATTTACAGTTAATCCCCACGTTAAACATAAGTTTTTTTAAAATATCAAGCTTGTGTTGTAAGTCTAATGACGAAGAACCGAAGATAACCATGTCATCTGTAAACAATATTAGTTATAGTGCTAATTTTATTATTAAAAGGCCTACTATCAAAAGTATGAGTAGGTTCCTTAAATTCTTTTTCTAGATCATTAATAAAAAGTGAGAAAAGTAAAGAAGACATTATCTCCCCTTGTCTTAGGCCAACTGAGTATTAAAAAAATCAGAAAATTAACCATTTAGCATAACACACTATTTTACTTTATAGTACATGCCTCTAATAAGGGTAGACATGTAGTCCAAGACACCAAAGAATATGTACATATGTAATAGTAGATTACATGTAACTATCATCGAAGATGAATTTCATGCATTTTAATGGCTACATTAATATAACACATTATCTGTATAATTGATTTTATGGTACAGAGGATAGCCATGCTTTTTTATAAACTGTTGATGCCCACAAATGAATCTTAATTAAGGAAATTAGCCAAATATGTATTTGTTATTATTGATTAGTTTTAAAGCTCTGGCACGATTAATTAATATTATTAAAACATAATCCATCTGGATAATAATGCGCCTTGCATTTTATGCTGTTTTTCTGGCAATAATCCTACCTTTACAAAGTAATTCTGCAATTTAATTGATAGAAAATGATAACTGTCAATTCAAATAATGAACTGAAAAGAAAATCAAATCAAAGAACCAAATGCTAACGTTGTCGATTTCTCGTTGGCTACACCAACGTCTTCATAATTCTAGACAGTCCCCGAATTTCTATAAAAGACCAGACCAATAAATTTGCTTTTGAATACTACTTTTGGCAGTTTGCTCTGCTTTACTGTGAGACCATTTACACGATTAAACGATCCAAATAAAACAAATTCTAGATATGGGTAACAAAGATTTGGACTACTTACATGAAATCAACCGAGAGCAAAACGAAAACAACCAATTATACGAGAAATACACTTACATACACGTGTTTTGTTCGATTATCAACAAATTTCATTTTACTAAACAGAATATTAAACAGAATTAACGCTACACTGGCGTTTTGTCTCATATTTGAAGACTTGTAAATATTGTCATCTTATGGCTTAAAATATTTTTTCAAACCACATTCTTCCTCTGCATGATCATCCTGTGTTCCTCTCTGAATATATGCCTCTTCCAAAAATCTTTGAAGAGATATTGTGTCTCCATTAATAATCGCTACTGTCACGAGGGCAGCCAACGTGGGATCCTGTAAGGTTATCAAATACGAAATCAAGATGCACAACATTAGACTTCTTCGATAGGTATAAAATATGAAAAGGTCATATAATAATTACCACCTATATTATCAAACAATGTTTATACAAAAAAGTCCCATCAAAGAGAGACAACTGACTTATCTTGGATACAATGTATGCACATACGTTAATTAAATATTTATTACAGTCAACACTATGACAACGTTTTTCAGGTAAGTGTATGACAAAGATTTGTGACCATGTCAGGAGGCACCACATGTCCACAGACTGATTTTCAAAGACGCTGAAGGAGTGTTGGAATACAGACAGGTAAAGTGAAAGGATCGGTAATCCCCTTTTTTATTTTTTTTTATTTTTGTTACATCGCACCGACACAATTATGGTCATATTCGCGACGTCCAGCTAATTATTGGTGGACCAGACCCCAGACTTAGTTCTGGGTAGAACCACCGGCGCACCGCAGATAAGCTTGATAACGTCCCTCGTGAAAGTTCTCGCGCCTACTGGGACTTGAACTCATGCGGTGTGTTTGTGTGTGTGTGGGGGGGGGGGGGCTGAGGAGTTACAAGTCAGCGACTCTTATCGCTCGGCCACGGACGACCCCACTCCCACACACTCTCTCTGTGTGTGTGTGTGTGTGTGTGTGTGTGTGTGTGTGTGTGTGTGTGTGTGTGTGTGTGTGTACTTCAACATAAATAAATTTATTACAAACATATTTGTATGTGCATATTTTGACAATTTTTAACATATATTGACAATGTGATTATGGTTAAGCTATTTATTAAATACCTCTGCTTATTGCCTCAAATATTTTGTGATAGTAATACCAATAAACGTACGCATTTTAATATTTATTTATCGGTGATAACATCATCACATGGAACATAAATGTAGAGGGTCTTCTTTCTGTCCTTGTAAATTGTTTAGTTGTTATGATGATGTTCGTCATAAAAGACCAAATTTAATTAAGTTAAGTTCTGTTCTATAACAATAATGTATTGATACAAACCAATGGAAACTCCGTAACTTATTTTCATTGTGACAAGTTGCAGAAGATTTATATAGTTGCTATATGACCTAGCAATATAAAACACAAACAAAGTTATTTTGCGGATATAACATGCAAATAAAGAAAAGAATTTATCATTGTGTGTAAGATAATTTACCACAAGACAAAAAAACAACACGAGTATTTCGGTTACAATACCCTATTCCTTTCAAAAATGTACCCGTTCAGGTTAACTTGAAAGTCGAGTACTCGTTTATCTATCATGGGGAATGATCTCGTTATTGCCAAATTATATTTTCCTTACCTTTTTGGCAATTTCTTCTATTGTTTTTTTCATCAATTGTAACTGTATCTGTATGTGTTCCCGTGCCAATTTTCTTTCTAGTTGCAGTTGTTCTGCTTTTCGTTCTTGATGTCCTCCCGTAAATAGACTTAAAAACAACATAATGAACGAACTAACGGCGTCAATCATGTTGTCAACCTGAAAAACAAAAGATCGTTGCTGCTGTAATGATATAATGAAATACAAGTCTTGGTAATAATAATTAATAAAGATATTGTTATAGTTGTTATACAAGTCTTACGTTAAAAGAATAGTAATACTCGATTAATTAAGAACAATTATAAAGTTACGAGAAGATAATTACTTGCATGGTACCATTGCAAGCATTGTGTTAACGAATAACACTGAAATAAATTAAATGATGCAATGGTAATATCAAAGCCTGTATACAAACTATTAAAACAGTTAAAAGCCAGTACAGCATTGCATTTATTATGTTATCGTTATAACTAGCAAAATGTTTGTTTTTGTATTGGGATGTTGTTGTTGTTGTTATTGATGATGATGATGATGGTGATGATGATGATGATGATGATGATGATGATAGTTTTGATGATGTTGTGATGGATTATTATAGCTGTGAAAATTACGTATGTGATACTCACAACATTATTAACGACGCGTTCTACCAAAGGTTGTTGTTCTGTGGGTGTCAAAACTGACATAAAGATGAACACTGAAAATATAAGAAAACAAATTTTAATTATTATCCAGGATGTAACAAACGTTTGTGGATTGGAAAGCTCCCACTTTCCAAACTTCACAGCACTTATATTCATGACAATTTTCCACTTCTAAAACAAGTGTGAACTGAACGCAATGTTTGGTATGACTATTTGCCTTCGCTGTTTGTTTAGCTAGTCAATATCATTAAAACTGCACTGCGTTAAAATATGTCAAAATTGTCATAAAGAAAAGTTATCAAGATGCCACCGAAAACCATTACAAAAATGTCAGCATAGACATTCGAACAAAAGATCCTATAAGAAAAGTATAGCACTTTAAACTCTCGAACAGTATATCTAAAAATGCGTGTTGTCCCTTATAAAACAACAAAAATTATCAAGGATGATTGACGCCCACTGAGCCATTGGGAGTTTGCTTTTAAAGCAAGAAGATAACTAGGAACAAAACTAATTGCTGCTTTGCTTTCTTCCTTGTTGTCTGCTCTCCAGATCGGCACCAACGAATAAATTTCAAGTAATAAATCTTTATTTTTCATTTGCGCACAGATTTGCATTTGCGTGTTGTCTTAAAACTTTACAGGACCTCTAAGATTAACGTTTAAACCCCGAAGACTACCACGAATACCTTTGAATAACATGGCGGCTTGGGTCAAAATACAAATATCAAATGTCACAAATAGACACAATTTCAAAGTCAATAAACACGCAGGGCTTTACCAATTTTATCAAGCTTTCATCCAATTTAAAATTAATTTTGCGGTATTGTATTTTTCACCAATAACCCAGTTAAATTTCCAACAATCCTAGATATTCTGGCAGACAGGTATGGTTACAGCGCACCAAAATGTTTGTTAGGGTGTCTAGAAACAGAATCTCAAATGTACTTAAAAATAAACTCATTTGTGCTATATGCAATCTAATGGTTTCCATGGCAACCATCATGACATTTTGATAGGAGGGTATGTTTAGAAAAATGCTTATAACTTTTCCAAAAATGGTGATAGAAGTATTAAACTGGTACTCTGTTAAAGGTCATTGAATGGCCAATATGGTCATTTGTCAACTATGCAAATTAGCACTTATTAATATTTATAAATTATAATGAGAATATAAAAAAGACTTTTTTATTAGATTCTTTTTATTTAAAAGCAATAATCAAATAAACTAAACAGTTTCTAAAGTAATTTGCATACCCTTATTTGTCTCACACATGTTGGTCTACGTTTAATATGATTTACCTTATTCTATTATTTCTTTTTATTTACTTTCGTCCAAATTTTGCTAATTCAATAGTAATGCATAATTTCTAATATGGCTAGAAGTCTTACAACTAACCATAACATCGAAGAATACTTTTTGTAACGTTCTGTAAGTGGAGGCTTTCACTGAACTTATAATCGAAAACAATGATTATGCAAATTAGCCAACATGAATATTCATATCTTAATGGAAAACTAAAAATAGACTTTCATTTAATTTAAAAGCCATATTCAAACAAACTGAACATATTTAAAAAGTTAAATAGACATCTCTCTTAGCCTGATACAAGTTGATTCAAGTTTTGTATGAATTGATCTAATTAATTATGCAAATTTGCCAACATGAATACATACATTCATATATCTTAACGAGAATCTAAAAGTAGATTGTCGAATACAACATGACAGAATTTCACTTGTATATGTCCCTTTTAAGTGTAAGTAATGTCTCTTATGTTAAATCTGCAATTTCCTGCTATCCAATATGGTGCATTCTCTTTCACCAACAATATAATCCATTGACATGTCCAACACTTTAAAGTATTTTTGTAGACAACTCATTTGCATGTTTTAAATAATCTTTCCGCGATATTTCTTAGTAGACAGGCAAAACCGTATCTGTTTACGCAAAAAGCTGTTATTTCCTTTTGGAACATTGACGCCCTTTCATCGTCTTACCCTTTGAGTGAGGAGACGAAACATTTTCTTTTATTAAGCTCAAACTGCAACATGAAATCAGACTTTATTAATAATACCATGTTCTTTTCTAAACACTATGTGGACTTAATTTTTCAATGACGTCACTACTTTCATCATAACGTATAGAAAATATCAGCGCATGGACATTCTGTACTCAAAAAGATCGTTTTTCTTTAAATTGCTTGCATTTGAGAAACTCGTCAGGAAGTGTGAGGTTAGAGCTCTGTAAAACCGGTTTAAGCACTCCAGTCGGTCCATATTGCCAACTGACCGTTCCAAGGCGGTAACTGTCGGGTTTGCTCTTTTCGTTAAATGACTCATCACAAATTTGTTCTTACTTTCGCTTGGCTTGCATGTGAAATGCCTTTGTACTGTGCCTTTTCGGAGTTTGTTTATGTTGCAATGCTCATAGGACATTGTCACATATTTTTTTTTATTGACCGAACAATAAATTTGATGCTAATACCTTGTTATATGAAGCAGTAACTTTGCCTTGTTATGCTTTAATTTTTGTACTTCTGCAAACTTTTTGCGACATGCCCACATCATGTCACATTTAGCAACAATTTGTGCTGTGTAGTGCTGTTTTCTGCTACTAGAATGCAGTAATTCATTATATCAGAAAACTGCTCTAAGCTGAATATCAGTGTTAATGTTAAGATTGTTTTCAAATCAGTTATGGCATCATTTCTAACTTACCCCTCTGATAACATCATTTTAATTAATAAACACAATAAAATGTATACATTTTGTGTAATCTAGTTATGTAAACATATTAAATCCAGTCAAGATAACGTGACAATTGTATTTTTCAGTTTCATTGACAATTATATCACAAGCCAATTGGCAGGATGAAAATAAACAATTTTGGACCGCAGTATTTCTTCTGTAATATCGGCAGCATAAATTAAACATTATATCAGAGTTTATTGAATAATGAACAACCAAGTTATGACCAGTGGTGGTCAGAAAGTTTTGTGTGCTCACTTATAGCACCAACATTGGACCACAGCCCTTAAGTTCTCGGAATGCTCCACCTAATATGAATAGACAAAAAGTTTGCTATTCAATTTAAATTCCCGTTATTTGTGGAAATCATCAGAGGGCTTTATATTCTGGAAACATATCGCTGTGGTCACTGTGATGTGATTGGACGGACTGTCAGTATATTAAATAAATTAAAATATAATACTAAGTTTGCGATGTAATTTTAATTACAGTTATTTACCTATAAGTTTGCGATGTTATTTTAAAAGAAATTTAATTCATTTTAAAACCATACTTATTCAGCAAAAAAAAAAAAAAAAAAAAAAAAAAACACAATTAAGTCAGCCCTAGCTACGGCGAGTAACTTTTGTTAACTACGGTAACGTACACCTACCAACTTTTATTAACGTTAACATCAGAAATATTGATCATTATTTGACTAACCAAGGTTACATAGAATAGACAAGCTGAAATGACGGAATAAAATGAAATAATTCGGTAAAAATACAATATTAATTTGTTGTGTACAAAACTATACAAATGTATTGGAGCTAAAACCTTCTATGCAAAACTAATAGGAAAATCGTATTACATTTCTTATTAAAATTATTCAATGCGGATTAACATTCCCCACGGAGAATAGAGTTGGATTTTATATAATATATATATATATATATATATATATATATATATATATATATATATATATATATATATATATATATATATATATATATATATATATATATATATATATATATATATATATATATATATATATATATATATATATATATATATATATATATATATACATACATACATACATACATACATACATACATACATACATACATACATATATTAGGGTGGCTCTTAAATTGGTGATTTTTCAAAAATCGATATATTTTAAAGTCTTACTCCTCAAATGTGTTCCATTAATAGTAAAAAATAGTAAAAAAAATCAACAAAATGTCTATATTATATATATATATATAATTTATTTTCAACTGTACATCAATTTTTATTCAAACAGTTTACAATACTTTAGTCTAAAAGTTTTCACCAAAACTAAGCAGAGTTTTAGGGCACATTAGTGTTTGTTTCCTGCTATCCAGATATAATCTCCGGTGTTCCTCAACGACTTGCAGTAGGAACTGCAGTTGAGTTTCATTTTTGGTTAACAGTCCACTATACTCTTGAATCAGAGCAACACCATACTCAGCTTGATCATTTACAACTCTTAGAGACTCCAGTGCTTCTCTTGCTTGTTTGTAATCGTCTCTATCATGCCACGCATCTAGATCAACATCGAGAAAGTCATGCGGAATATCCATCATTTGAAACAGTTTCATAGACCTTGGTGTAACAAAGTCATGTAGGTTGTTGCCTGGGAGTGATTTAAGATCAACTGATGCTTTCTTGGAATGGTCATGTTGTTCATCTTGGTCAACGTCCATCTTTAACGCCTCAATCATACTTTGTTTTGTTGCGGAGCTGACATAACAATAAAAAAACGCCAGGCCGACAAGTTCTGGAGACAGGTACCATAGGTGGTGGGATAATTTCAGTGCTGTTGCCTTCGAGATGTTTTCATGAATTGATTTGTACTCAAGAAGTGACATCAATAATTGTAAGTCATTAGAAGGTGCACATACTGCCTGAGGTGATGAGAACCGCGCTTTCAAGTAGACACGAACTACAAACACACACACGTCACGCAATCCTCGTTCTTCTGCAGGGGTAAGCTTGAACTGAGCCTTGAACATCCAGATTTAGAGACTGTATAAGACCTTGGATATCCAACATGCATGGTGCATTGCACCTGGTGACATGAATGACACTCCACGTGCAGGGGCTGAACCAAGAAACACGATCACAAGTTCCAGGAATTCTTTATAATCGTCTCTTGGCAGCTTCTGTTCAAGATACGTGTTGGCATAATGTATTGAGCTTTGTCGTATGTCTTCCACAAGACTTGCCACATCAGAAGAACACAGGCACCAGCAAGTCCACCAGTGTTGGAGCTAGCGGTCTCGAAACACATGGCTTGAACCCTGTTGCCAATTTCCTAGTCTTCAATTGCCTCAAATACA
Organism: Sinonovacula constricta; assembly: GCA_007844125.1. Lineage (NCBI taxonomy): Eukaryota > Metazoa > Mollusca > Bivalvia > Cardiida > Solecurtidae > Sinonovacula > Sinonovacula constricta. Next base: position 3,807,003 of record CM017571.1, read on the forward strand.
GCAGCAGCCTGGGCTGCACCAGTCGCAGATTTAAGCTTAGCAACTGTCAGTAGTTGTGAAACATTTTTTCCTGTCACTAACACTGGGAGGCTGTCAACCTTTTCCTTTCCATTCAAATCTTTTATAAGCTTTCACTCCCAGTGAACTAAAGAGGAACATTACTCTGATTTTTGTCCTTTATTACTGCAGCTCTCTTTTGTCGCAATTCCGCTCTGTTTCTTCTAATTGTGGATCTGTTAATAGCAAGTTCATTAACATTTTGGCCCAAGCTTTTTGCTGTTTCGGTAATGACCATTGTAGCCTGTCGGTCTGATACTTTAGTACTATCAAAAGTCATTGCAAGTTATTGTGTAATAACACTTTTTTCCCCTCGTTTTCTTTTAACTCCACGAGTAACATCACCCCCAACAGCCCCTACAAATTTTCCATCCAATTTGTCACCGTCTTCTGCTGAGCTGGTATCTGTTGTATCAGAACTTGAAGAAATAAGCTCAGCTGTTGAACAACTTGCTTGCTAATTTTCTTCCATTTTGCGTCTTCTTGTCTGCATTCCTATTGTTCTTTGTATTGCCATTTTCTCCTTATCAGCTAGCGCTTGATCTACTCCGACCATTGATCATTTTCTTCCTTTTTTCAAGCTGAGCTAGCAAAAAATCCTTATCTTCTTGTAATACTGATGGACTGGTAAGAGCGTTGGCATGAGCAACATCAAAAAGATCATCAAGCTTGGAAACAAAGTCTGCCTCTTTTGCAAGTTGAGTTGGTGAATTGGTTCGACCTTTGTTTTTCTTTACAAGTTTCCACTCCTCAAACACTTTCTCAAGCTTAGTTTGACAGTTCTGGTGATCCTTTATTGGAAGTCTAGCTTTCAACCAAAACTTTGCTATTTCGGTAATAGTAACTGCTGATGATTGTCTAATTGTTTGTTTTAGTTCAATACGTTGATGTAGAAAAAGTCCAAGAGTCATACGCAATGATGGTAGCTTGCTACCCGTTAAAACGGTTACTGGTTCTCCAAGAAGATACAACTTAGTTTTGGATCTTGTTGCCTTTGCCATTGTTTATGTCTGGAAGTAATGTACATTACAGATACAAGTTCTTCATTCTGAATATTTTATTGACACTTAATTGTGTGTATTAATATTATTATTATTATCATTATCATTATTATTATTATTAAATAATCATTATCAAAATATTGTTATCTTAAACTTTTAATATACTGTTTTGTTCAACATTCAAGTTAACTTGCCAATTTACATTAAGAAGTAAATTACATTATACTTGCTTGGTAAGCATCAGCTTAGAATCCACATTCCTTTCCTGATCATTCACAAAGCAATATTTCGCCATAATTTTGAGTCATTTTTAATTTGTTCACACTGACATTGTTTTTTATATTTATAGCTGATTAAAGATAGCTCATGTATAATCTTTGCTTTCAGTGCTCTGTTGCTATTCTATTCTGAATCACCACTGGAACTGGTGTTGTTTGTAACTTGATCTCTCTCATTGTCTGTCATCAAACCATAATTGAGTAATAACAATGTGTGTTATTCAAGTTGTAGGAAATGTCAATTCTACGAGCAGTTCGTAATATAAACAAAATCTAAACCACTGAAGCTTCACATAATAATATCCTGATTTTTTAAACTAAAAACCAGAAAACCTAAAATTCCAATATCATTGAGCTACCTCTAAATATTGTTTAATTGTGCTTAAAGTTGGCAAAATATGTTTTTTTACATAATGGAACACAATTAGAGGGTAAGAAACTAAAAAATCAAAAGTCGCAAAATAAGGACCACCCTAATATATATTTATCCCACCATCTCTAAAAAATCGGTTGATATAACCCGTGTGATAAAGATGAGCTTTATCAACCAATATTCGCGCACCTGCTCTAAGGCAGAATACTTTTTTGACGAAACGATCTGGAATGTTTACTCATTTATTCCGTAATTATGCCTGTGGTCATCCCAAAAATGTCCATTATATAAAGATTGGTTAAATAGAGCAAAAGAGGCTTTTAAAAAGGATGAGAGCGGTTTCGATCTCTGTCCTGCAGGATTTAAAACTTAAGTAGCAGCGTCTTAACCGACTGAGCTAACCGGACAGTTGATCGCGACATTCCGAAGTTTTATTTAACAATGATATAGAAAATTTGAAAACAAAAACAAAATATCAACAAATCCAAAATATCAGAAAAATGAAACAACATGTATTAAAACAACTTGATTAAAACTTTTTAGTTATAGTAATAAAATCAATAAAAGTACGAATTTGTAGTCTGCAAAAATAAAAACAACTGTCGAAATGTCTTTTTATTGTAAAATGGAACTATTTCTTATAGCCGAATTAGTCTATTGCTCGCGCATGAATTTCGTGTATTGCATTGGAATGTCAGATCCAGTAAGGGAGGAGCAGTAGCGGTAAATTTAAATGTATCACTTTGAAAAGCTGATGATTGTGGGATAAAAAGAATACCAGGTTAGTGTTAATATAGATAAATGTTATCATGCGAGGCTAAGAAAATCAGAAAGCACAAGGTATTCTCTCTCTCTCTCTCTCTCTCTCTCGCTCTCTCTCTCGCTCTCTCTCTCTCTCTCTCTCTCTATATATATATATATACTATATATAATATAATATATATATATATATATATATATATATATATATATATATATATATATATATATATATATATATATATAATATATACAATCAAATGTGTTCATTGGTTCATGGTGTGCATGATTAACAATTTTCATCTTTACAACACACACACACACACACACACACACACACACACATATATATATATATATATATATATATATATATATATATATAGAGAGAGAGAGAGAGAGAGAGAGAGAGAGAGAAAGAGAGAGAGAGAGAGAGAATAAACGTGTCACGTGAACCAAACAAAGAACTTTGCTATATCAAAAGTTCAAACAGTAATTGGACAAAATATATATAATACAATATAATACCACAGTCTAAAAAAAAGTTTATGAATGGTAAATCTTCTGGAGCGAGTGGATGTAAAGCATTTAAAGCATTTAAATCGGTGTAGAGATCTATAATTATACTTATATTCAATGTCAAATATAACGGTCAATGCAGATGTAATCTAATACAAAATATATATGTCTGATTCTCTTATATATATATTTAATACATATCCAAAACGTTATCAATCATTCAAATTAAAACTATATTATATTTAACTTGAACCGCGTCCATCGTCAAAGAATCTGTATACACTTAAATTATAAGATTTATTAGTTCAGATAGAATAGAATAGGGACTAAATAATCCAACATGTAGAAGAGACAGCGGAAGTCACATCGTTGACACGGATGTATGATTCCTTTGGTTGTGGGCCCCATAACTGGTCAAAAGATAAAAAAGTGTTCATCGAGACAAAATGACGAAAAGCTCGATCATAGTTCTTCATGCATGAAAGAGTCACATTGTGAGAAAAGGAAATCAGATCGTTGACACGGGTGTATGATTCCTTTGGTTGTCGGCCACATCGCTGGTCAAAAAATAGAATAATGTTCATCGTGACAAAATGACGAAAAGCTTAACGAAAGAGTCACATTGTTACAAAAACTGTAACAAATTGGAAAGTGGGTCCATACTACATCCATCCTGGGATACAGAAAGGGAAAAGTAGATCCATCCTGGGGATACAGAAGGGTATAAGTAGATCCATAGCAGATCCAGCCTGGGGATACAGAAGGTATTAGTAGATCCATAGCAGATCCAGCCTGGGGATACAGAAGGTATAAGTAGATCCATATTAGATCCATGCTGGGGATACAGAAGATATAAGTAGATTCATAGTAGATCCATCCTGGGAAGACAGAGACAAAGATAGAGTCCACCTTACCCAAAATACATACATATCAATAAATGAAACTTTAAAGCAGTAGTTATCAATGCAAGAGGGAAGAAGACAAGTGACTACTTAAGATTTATTGGATTTATCACCTGTACAAGTGATAGTTATAACAGTCATTTGTATTAATACGAACATCTTGTAAGTGTTAAATATATATACCTTTATTTCCATCTCTGGAACAGTGAAGTTTTAACTATAAATGTATACTGCAATTTTGAACACTTTTTGGACTTCAATTGAAACTAACAGTGCTAGTATAATTTAAACTAGAATTTTCTATAATAATAACTTTGATGTATGCATTTGTGTATTGATGTTTTATTTTCTTATATTACTAGATCCAACGTTTATTCTGATTTGACATATTAATAAAAACTGTTGTAAACCACAAAGCTTTATTAGTACCATTTGCGTAACCCTTTTTAAAATTAATTGTCATCTCTCCTTTGGAAGCGATAAAAACTGAGTTCTGCAATTTGTAGAAATATCCTACACTCTGAGACATTCATTGACCAGGTATTGCGACTTACATTCGAGGAGAAAATTCCATTTATAATGCAACATCATCCAAGAGACTAATATAATATACACAGTATTTCATAAAGTATGTTCATTTACATAGCAGAAGCAGTGAAGTTCTGTTTTATGTCCTCGGGCACTGTTATTACAAGATTACAAATGAAGATGATACATTAGAGAAGTACTTATTAATATTCAAGATAACGAGAAACATGCATGAAGAACTATGATCAAAGTTACAATCTGTTTTATTTATGTCATCTCGCGACGTTAGTTTGTTCGGTAACATTTGAAAATAAACAACAGAAACTTCGAACTTGGAAAATCGCGGGCCATAAAATTGTCGATATCGCAGTGTTCAATGGAAACTACGGGAGAAGATTGAAGATTTTGTAGATTAATGAAAGAAGCTGTGTGTCTGTTTAGATACTGATTACGTATTGTTATCTACATTTTTAATGAATTTGGTATTTTGTGCCTAGATATAAACACAGAACCTCAGAGCTCCTGAACCCATTGATCGATTGCATCTTTAAAGCTGGTTAAAGTTCTAAGTTTTAATGGATTAAAAAGTTAAGAGCATAACCTCCATTTTATGTTGATAAAAGTAGGGAAGTGTTTAGAATTGTTGTTGTTGTTACAAAGACAACCACAGTTATGGTCATTTTGGCGAACTCCTGCTAATCATTAGTGGAGGTAAACCCAGACGTATGTTTAGGTAGAACCACTGGTGCACTGCAGGTTAGCTGGAAAACCTCCCCACATGAAAGTTCTTATCCAAATAGCACTGGAAACTCATGCAGTGAGTGGCTGGGGAGATACAACTCACCCACTAACCTCATGGCCACTGTTGCACCCAGTTTATTGTTCACAGAAAATAAACACATACACAACAAAGCTTATTGTCAACAGCATATACAAAGAAGATTTATGTAATTAAAAGTATATTAATTATTAAACGGAAATATATTGTTAAATAATTTGAACTTCCAGAAACTCAACCTAAATGTCAATGAGGTGATACATCAAAAAGAGAGAGAGAAAGAAAGAAAGAAAGCAACCATGTCATTTGCGGATCTGTTTGAGTATGTATTCATGGCTGTTAATATTACCATAATATTGAGTATTTACAGAACTTTACACTTATATTTGTAAGTCTTATTAACCAATTTATATACTGTGAGTCACATACAGGCATACATGTTACATAGTTTTATATGATTACTGGTACATAGAGACAGCACATGGCTTACAAGCCATGAGTTCTTGGTCCAAGCCTTGATGTGACACTATTTTATAAGTTCCAATTCTTTTGTAGAAGCAAGCTAGTTGGTTAACAATGTTGAGTTACTGCAAAGTGTTTACTTGAAAGTCAGTTTCTTAAATAGAAATGAACAAACAAGGCAGTAAAATGGTGTTTAACCTCCTTAGCACTGGTAAACTAACTGTTAATGTTTTACTATTTAATCTTTCTGACAATCAATATCCATGCTTGTATGCATACTTTATAACTTGTTGATAGACATAAAAAATCACCAAGACAGAAGGGGATTATGGTGATGCAGAATTTGAACCAACCCTACTACTGTTGCTGCTGCTGCTACTACAAGTTACAGTTTCAATGTTTCAAGACTATACATTTGGTATATAAATACCTATAATTAGGTATAATGGAAGAATACTACTACTTACAGAAGTTATGTTTCTTATAAACAGGTATTCTTCGTAACGTAACAAAAGAACATGGATCAACCCTGTTCATAATGGGTTACATGGTTGCAGCCATGAGCCACTGGGTGATGAGGAATGCAACAACACTGGGGACACCGAATAAAGTCTATCATACACTGAACTGTTGGCAGGTGCCATCCCAGAAAAAGTTCAGGTTAGCCAAAGTTATGTTTAACTTGTAATTTTTCATTGAACATGTGGTATTTTAGTATCTGTTCATCTACATGTTAATGACTTCAAAGGAACAATCATTTTTAACAATTATAAAAGAAAAGGTTTTAACTCGTTTTTATAACAGTAAATAATACTTTTTATCATTTTTAAGGAAGAAAATCTTATTAATATTGATTAAAGTTATAAAACTTAAATACTTAAAAATAATCAGGCAAAATATTACCAGGGGTAAATATTTTTTGTTAGTATTTAGAAAATGTTTTAGTTTATGTTATGATATATTGATGTTTAAAACCTTTTAAGACTTAAAACTTAAAAATAATATGATAATATAATTATTTGCCAGCTAAAATGTACTTAAAATGAAATACTTTTTTTCCAAATTAAATGGAATCAGGAAAAAGAAACTAAGCATATGGGTGCTGTATCCAGCAATGAGAAGAAACATTACACTGGAGCGCTGTTGCAAAGTATCCTACAATCCTGACTGATTGAATAAAAATCGAGCTCTATCTATCTATGATAGAGATCCTTGATTTAAGGAGTATTTACACTATTTGGCACCAGTATTCCAAGACGCCATAGTTGAGATATTGACCAATAAGATGTCTTAGTTTTGAGTTTTTAAGAACAGCTGATATTGTTAGAAACACCCATATAAATCAGGTCAGTTTAATGACCTCCCCACATTCAGTTTTAGTCTAGAGTAGATCTTGAACCTAGATGGACTTGCAAGTCATCTATTAAAATAGTCTAGCTGCAGGAGCACCTTTTTATCAAAGCAGAAAAAGTACCTTTTTAGCTCACATGACCTTATGCCGCAATATGGCTATATAAGTAAACTGAGAAAATTTTCTTGTCAGACACTGCAAGTTTACCTATTTAGTGGTTTTTACATGGCTCAAATTATCATTTATTAATTTATAAATTAGGTATGGGACCAATTACAGGATTTGTAACTAATAAATGGTTTAGACTAATCAATTAATCTAATTTTTTTCGGGGCGGGGTGGGGGGGGGGAGAATGTATTTATGTCATTTGTCCTATTGTAATAGAGTATAACGGCATCAATGGTGTGTTCATGAGTAGTCAAGGCTGGGAGGATAGATCTAGGTCATCCTTCTTTATTCTATATAAATCCGCCATCTTGGATGAGGTAAAAAATGAGGGAATTTTCAAGTCCGCTCTTGCGTAACGTGATTTCGACAATGGCTTCGTGTATTGAGTGGGTGTTAACGTTGAAATATGTTTTGTACAGTATTTCAATGTTGTTGTTTAATAATTCGGTGTTAAACTATGTATATTCTTATATTAAATTGCTTATACGGAGGCGAAGAATAGGTATGCTATTTCAAGAAAAATTCAAAGTAAGCGCTCTTAATCCTTATTAATAGGCACGGCGTGTTACTACCCGCCTCTACCAAATGTAACCGGATAGGACCGGCTGCAGTAGCACACGACAGTCAATGTCTGTCTTGTAAGAGAAGGGCGGTTCCCAATACTGCACATAAACACCACCATAAAGCAGTACTGAATCGGTCTAGCGACGCCTCCTTACCCAATACAGTCTCGCCTACATCAATAATTGTAAACCCCCGAAAAATCAGTAAAAAATTTTGAACGCACTTACCTTGCTTAGTAGTGTATGCATAAAATAAGTCTTAGATATTTCTTAGGGAATGGAACAGTAAAACAATTTATACTTTATACGTTTCCATGTAATAAATTAAATACATAAGTTTTAACAAGCATGGTTCTTATTGAAGATTCATTCAATAATTATTTTCTGACTAAACTCTATAAGGCTCTATGTATCTATAACCGGTGAGATTTACCTCTATAAGGTTGTATGTACTTATAACCGGTGATATCTAAACTTAGTAACTCGATAGATATAAATCTAACCAGTGAGATTTAACTCTGACTTAACTCTATAAGGCTCTATGTATCTATAACCGGTGAGATTTACCTCTATAAGGTTGTATGAACCTATGACCGGTGATATCTAAACTCAGTAACTCAATAGATATAAATCTTACCGGTGAGATTTAACTCTGACTAAACTCTATAAGGCTCTATGTATCTAACCGGTGAGATTTAACTCAGTAATGTTGTATGTACCTAAAATAGGTGAGTTTTAACTCAACAAGGCGGTATGTACCTATAACCGGTGAGATTTAACTTATCAAGGCTCTATGTACCTATAACAGGTGAGATTTAACTCAATAATGTTGTATGTACCTATAACCGGTGAGATTTAACTCAATAATGTTGTATGTACCTATAACAGGTGCGTTTTAACTCAACAAGGATGTATGTACCTATAACCGGTGAGATTTAACTTATCAAGGCTGTATGTACCTATAACTGGTGAGATTTAACTTATCAAGGCTGTATGTACCTATAACCGGTGAGATTTAACTCAACAAGGCTGTATGTACCTATAACCCCTGAGATTTAACTCAATAAGCCTGCATGTACCAGTAAAATGAGAACCAAAGTTGCATTTTAAGCATGTAAATTATTTAAACATTATTTACATAGAACCAATTTATATAATATATAATTTGTTTATTTCGTTTACTGTAGATAGATCTATAATGGTGATATATAAAATATTGCCATTCTTTTTCGTTTATCCGAATTTCACCTTATGTCTGAGAAATGCCTATAATTATAACACGCAAGATATGGTTGTTTTATTATTTGATATTAATATTTAAAACATATTAACTTATTCAAAAATAATAAACAAAAACATAATTAGTTTGTTCGAATATGATAAGTCCGAAGTACGTAAAGAGTTGTCAATCAGTGAGACAGGTGAGATCCTGTAACCGGTGAGATATTGTTTCTTCGTTTGTTTGTAGCCGGAATGACTGTAACTCCTATAACTGTACATAAATGTAAAATATCTACTTACAAAAGATAAGAGGGTAGCACTTTCCTGTCATTTTCGACAATTTTCTTTGCTTCCAACGTAATCAAGTACCGGGATTAAAGCACAGTTCTTCGTTACCTGTAAACAGTACAACGTCAACAGCACGTGATTCCTGTTGCTACAGTACGAGACTATTCGACCCAACGACTATTCAATCCTACCTGTTGACAATTACTTGAAAAGCAATGACTTTGGCAGCAATATGATATTTAATTTGTGTGACAGAATGATCTTTGTATAAAGTCGTATTTATTTAGAACAGAATTATGTAAACCCACGTTAACCCATTCCGCTGTTGTTCCATTTTATCGTATATTTATAATGTTCACGTCATCCTAACATTTCATTTAAATAATTGTATTTTCATAATTATTACACACAATTAAAATATTCTTAAAGTTTTTCAAGCAATTTGGGTGTTGTATATTATATTATCAATAAAGATGGAAATAACGAAAAAGAATCATTCAGTCCCGATACATGTATTTATTTTTATCATAACATAGTTAAATAACATATCATATAAAACAGGAAAAGAAACAACTATAAACAACAGAACAGAACAGTTTTGTTCTGTTCTAAACAACATATAGCCGTATAACTATATTGGGGTCGAATTGTCGAGGGGTTGAATTGTCGCCTGGAACAGGTAGGACTATAAAATCATGTTGGCAAGCAAATGGAATCAGACTACAGTTATTTGCCCTTGGTTGACCACAACAAGGAAGTGTTTACATGGTAAATAGTGCATGTGTTGAAAGTCTGATATAAATAAGTTGATGAATGAAAGAGATGGCAACATGGACATTTTTCAACAGAGTGGACCTTAATAAGCTGGTAAATGAAAGCATTGATGAAGACTTTATGTCAATTTGTCTATTTTCAGTGATTGTATACATGGCTAAATTCACGTGGTTTCGGTGGATTACAGCCGAATGGTGCATGGTTGTACTTTGAATGGAAATTATGGGACCGGAAGCAGCTTGACCCCCATCTTGCTGCAGCTAGAATTTCTTCTCTTGGATGATACTAATGACAGCAAGTGACTCTGATTTGATTGGAGAGTTACCAACATGACCAGTGTCCACAATGTCTGTATAGAACATATAGTAAAAATAACTGTGGTCTGAGGCCAAATAGACTGGTTAGCATTTCCAGCAAGCAGCAAGCAATTGTAGCTAGCAGCTAGAGTAGCAAAACGATTTTCATGCCAGCAAGCAATAAGTCCAGATTCGGGGTGACATTAATAACGCTTTGATGATCGTGCTTTTTTAAATTTACTAATTGAATGGTTAAAGTATATATATATATATATATATATATATGTGTGTGTGTGTGTGTGTGTGTGTGTGTGTGTGTGTGTGTGTGTGTGTGTGTGTGTGTGTGTGTGTGTGTGTGTGTGTGTGTGTGTGTGTGTGTGTGTGTGTGTGTGTGTGTGTGTGTGTGTGTGTGAATATTTTGTTATATAGTAGTTGAAATAGACGGGTTACTGTATATTAACCACCAGGTATACAGAATTCACCTACATTAAATGATTGTGATGCATTTTCTGCGTATGTTTTGTTATAAAATTTAGCCATTATTCTAAAGCTGAAAAGCTTTTAGATCTAGCTCTTTCTTATATTTAATCTATTATCAAAGTTATCAAAAACAGTGATTATCTTATTGCAACACCGATTTTAAGGCCGGTCTCTCCTATATATAAGGAATGCGACGAAATCGTTTTGTATCTATTAATTGGTAAAAAAGTGATCTTTAGTTTTGTTTTTAAGATTCCTACCTCGTCGAAATATAAGAAAGTTTACGCAACATTTCATATGCATTTGTTAAAAAAATAAAAGCTTCCAATTTCCTTTTTATGGCAACTATTTTATATACATGATTAAATCCTACCTTATTGCTTTTTATGTTTACCTGGCTGTTCAATAAATCACACAGAAATTATCCTATTAATTGTATTAATATTCTTTGAAAGATTCCATTTAGCAGTATCCTGACAGTTAAACATATTGAGCTCTTCGGCCCCAGTTTGCTCTCTCCACACCGTAACCCTCTCACCACCCAACTAATTTATGACCCTCTTATCAATTGATGAAAGTCCACAGGGAATCTTGTAATTGAGTTCTGTGATAAGGAACTTTGAGATTAGGAATAGATTTTTTTTTGGTATCTTGCAAAGCGGTCGAACGTGCTCGTTATTCAATATGCCAGTTATTATTTGGTGATGTATATGTTTTGCTGCGGTTGCTGCTGCTTCGGCTTTTACTGCTGCTGTTATTTATGCAAGACCAGTCTCTAGAGCATTTTACATTCTTAAAATCAGCTAGATTCGATACTTAGAATAAACAGCATGTTTTATATTTTATGAATGCGATTCACATTAGAATTGTATACTTAACAATCAATATTGTTGGGACATTTTAGTGTCCGTCTATGTAGAATATTCATATTGTTTGCTGGAATATGTTATCAGCACAAAGTACAAAATCATTTATAATTGTCGTCTTTCGCTTATATTTTAGTTACAAAATCTCTAGTATACAGCTTTGTTATAACACTTGTGCTACTGTAGTGTAAAATAAATAAACAAATATGGTGTATAGCGTGAAAGATGCTACATTTATATTACACACAAGCGGTTGTAGATGCTACGGGCGGATAAGGCTGATCTATTATCTAAAGTTATTAAGAGCAAAACCACATCAATAATCACTGTAAGGTTTGAATAAACTACTAACGTCATCAGCTTATCTGTTTATAGGATATAAAAGCACTACACAATATTTAACAGTAGAAAACTTACAAATATGCATTGTACATAACATTGTATGTTCGCCTTATGTTATTTTTCTTTTTCAGATATGTAAACTGCCTATTGTAAAAATGCATCAATAAAAATCCAAACCATTCAAATTTGTGTTTGTTCTTTTGTTTTGTTCTTTATATAAACTGCAATCATATACATAAATACAACATAAATACATGCAGGCAATGGACAATGTACGTTTTGAAAGAAAATATATGAACATAATAGGAAAATACAACAACTATACCATAGCGTGAGAATGGCATATAGAAATATGCATTTGAAAAAAGAAGTCCGATATAGAAAATCACACAAAAATAACAAATACAGGGAAGAATCGATAGGATTCTGTGACTCACAAAGGGAAAGCAAAAACAACAACAACAAAAACACCTTTATATTTAAAAAAGCCAGACAGTTTGGCCAAAGGAAAAAATGCATCGGCAAAGAAATAACTTGAGAGTGGCAAAACTAATTCACTTGACGGAAACACATGTTAGAGACAGAAAAAACATAAAAGCTTCACCTCAGGTGGACATATTTCGAATAATATAACTACTGTAGCTAGAAGATAACATGAGCAAATGCGGTCGGAAACAGACGTCGACGCATATTGTAAAATCACAGATAATTTCAAGTATCACTGAAATTCGCTTATAATTGAAGGAAATCTGCGCCTCTTACAGGTAATGTGACGACAGAACACTACAATTATCTGTAAACTAAACATATTCACCTAATGAAAATATGCAAAAAATAAACCCCAGCTTGCGTTCGGCATGAAACAATCTGCGATCAATTAGAGACGTCGGCGACAGTAAAATCGCACAGACCGGCAAGTAATATTATATACGATATATATCTGACGGAGCGCGGTGCCTCTCACAGGAAATGTGACACCCTAAACGATATATGTTTGTATACTTATATATATTTAAAGATATTTATATCTAAAAAAAAGGTAACAACAGAAGCCTAGCCATGGGAATGACATGAGAAAATTTGCGATCGAAAACAAACGTCAATACAAAAAAACAACGAAAACTAATTATTTTCTTTACTGTTTTGGAAATTTCCCATTGAATGTCACAGAGAATGTAAAGCAATGAAGTACAAATGTTTGTCAACAATATAGATTTACAATTTACGTCAAAGACAGCTAAAATAACGGAAAACTAAGCTAACATGTGAAGATTTTACAATATTTTGTGGATTAAAAAAAGGAATGTTACAAAACACACAATACATGTTATCAACACGATATATTGCCGCAATGGAAAAGGGCAACAACACGTTTGGGGATGACATAAGCATATCTCCGATCGAAAACGGACATCAGTTACGAAGAAGATACAGAAAGTTACCGTAAAAGACCGCAATTTTTGAACGGTCTTTGTGTCACTCACAAGGAATGTGACGCAATTAACTATACATGTATGCAAACAACATTAAAATAGCTAATGAAAAAACGCAGCAACAATACCCAAGCTAGGGGTTGGCATAGGGTATTAACCTGTCAAAAACAGACGCCAGTAAGAGTAAAATGACAGAAAATTAAACTAAAAACAGGATATAATTGGTAGACGCTTGTGCCATGTACAAAGAATGTGACTCAAAAAACTATCAATATTTGTTAAAATAAAACAAAAACTTTATGAAAATATGCAAAAAGGATACTCTAGCTTGGGGAGGACATAACAAAAAATGCAATCAAAGCAGACGTCACGGTCAGTAAATTCACAGCCTGGAAGCCGAATATGTTCAAATTGACGGGACTCTTACAGGGAATGTTACGCATTGAACGATACATGTTCATACGCAAGACGCATGGAACTAGTAGAAAAATGGAACATAAATAATCTACCAAGGAGATGACATGAAGACATACTCGATCGAAGAGTGACGTCACATACAGCTAAAATAACTGAAAACTAAGCTTGCATGTGTAGATTTGAGCAAATTCTGTGGATTAAAAAGGGAATGTGACACAAAATGTTATCTAAATGGGAAATAGAAACATCAACACTCTAGCTTGGGGATTTATATTTGAATGGTCCTTGTGTCACTCAGGAGGAATGTGACACAATTAACTATATATGTTTGCAAACAAAAATAAAATAGCTAATTGAAAATCGCAGCAACAATGATCAAGCTAGGGGTTGGCATACGGTAACAGCCGATTAAAAACAGACGTCAGTAACAGTAAACACACAGAAAAGTACAATAAAAACAGTATATAATTGACAGAGCATTGTGCCTTGTACAGGGAATATGACGTAATAAACTATATATATCTGTTAAAAGGAAACATAGAGTTTATGCAAATTTGCAACAAGGATACCCTAGCTTGGGGACGACATAATGACATATGCAAGCAAAGAAGACGTAAAAGTCAGTGAATTCACAGCAAATTAACCTGGAAGCCGGGTATGTTCATATTGACGGGACTCTGTGCCTCTTACAGGGAATGTGACGCAATGAACGATACATGGTCATACACAAAACGAATGGAACTAGTAGAAAAATGCAACATAAATATTCTAGATAGGGGATGACATGAAGTAATACCTGATCGAAAAATGACGTCATAGACAGCTAAAATAACGGAAAACTAAGTTAGCATGTGTAGATGTGACAGAATTATGTGGGTGACAAAAAGGGAATGAAGCAATGTGACACAATACACAATGCATGTTCATCGACACGACATGATGACGTAACGAAAAAGGGTAACAACAACACTCTAGCTTGGGTCTGCCATGAGCATACCTCCGATCGAAAAGAGACGTCAATTACAATGTAGATACAGAAGGTTGTCGTAAACGTCTGCTATATTTGAATAGTTCTTGTGCCACTCAGGAGGAATGTGACACAATTAACTTTATATATTTACAAACAAAATAAAAATAGCTAATTAAAAAACGCAGCAATAATACCCAAGATAGGGGTTGGCATAGATTAACAGCCGGTCAGAAACAGACGTCAGTAACAGTAAACACACAGAAATGTACAATAAAAACAGTATGAATTGACAGAGCATTGTGCCTTGTGCAGGGAATGTGACGCTATAAACTGTACATACTTGTTGAAAGGAAACCTAGACTTTATGAAAATACGCAACAAGGATACCCTAGCTAGGGGACGACATAACGAAATATGCAATCAAAAAAGACGTCAAAGTCAGTAAATTCACAGCAAATTAGCCTGGAAGCCGAGTATGTAAATATTGACGGGACACAGTGCCTCTTACAGGGAATGTGACGTAATGAACAATATATGTTCATAACCAAGATGAATGGAACTAGTAGAAAAATGCAACATAAATATTCTAGCTAGGGGATGACATGAAAAAATACCCGAACGAAGAAGTCATAGACAGCTAAAATAACGGAAAACTAAGCTAACATGTGTTTATTTGACAAAACTATGTAGGTTAAAAAAGGGAATGTGACAAATACACAATGCAATTTCATCGACACGACATGATGCCGTAACGAAAAAGGGTAACAACAACAATCTAGCTTGGGGATGACATAAGTATATCTCCGGTCAAAAACAGACGTCTGTAACAGTAAACACACAGAATATAATAATTAAACAGTATATACTTGACAGAGCATTGTGCCTTGTACAGGGAATGTGACGTAATAAACTATACATATTTGGTAAAAGAAAACATAGAGTTTATGAAAATATACGTCAAGGATACCCTAGCTTGGGGACGACATAACGAGAAATGCAAGCAAAAAGACGTAAAAGTCAGTAAATTCACAGCAAATTAGCCTGGAAGCCGAGTATGCTCATTTTGACGGGACTCTGTGCCTCTTACAGCGAATGTGACGCAGTGAACGATATATTTTTATATACAAGACGAATGGAACTAGTAGAAAAATGCAACATAAATATTCTAGCTAAGGGATGACATGAAGAAATACACGATCGAAGAATGATGTCATAGACAGCTTAAATGACGGAAAACTTAGTTAACATGTGTAGATTGGACAAAACTATGTAGGTTAAATAAGGGAATGTGACACAATACACAATTCATGTTCATCGACACGACATGATGCCGTAACGAAAAAGGGTAACAACGACAATCTCGCTTGGGGATGACATAAGCATATCTCCGATCGGAAACAGACGTCAGTTACAATGAATATACAGAAAGTTACCGTAACAGACCGCAATATTTGAATGGTCTTTGTGTCACTCACGAGGAATGTGACGCAATTAACTATATATATGTGTGTTAATAGGAAACATAGATTTTATGAAAATATGCAACAAGGATACCCTAACTTGGAAAGGACATAAGGAAATATGACGTCGAAAGACGTCAACGTCGGTAAAATCAGAGCAATTTCGCCTGGAAACCAGAAATGTTTATATTGACTGTCCTCAGTATCACTTACATGGAATGTGACGCAGTGAACGATAACTGTTTACACTACACGAATTGAACTATGAGAAAAATGTAACATCAATACTGTAGCTAGAGGATGACATGAGGAAATATTCGATCGCACATCGAACAGACGTCGTAGATACCTAAGATAATAGGATACTAAACTAAAATGTGCATACTCGACAGCATGATGTGAGTTAAAAAGGGAAGGTGACACAATAAACCTTATAACTTTATAAAACATACGCCGTAATGGAAAATGCAAACAACACAACATTCCCCTTATGAAAATATGCAACAAGGATATCCTAGTCTGGTGAGAATATGACTAAATATGCAATCAAAAATTCGTCAAAGTCAGTAAAATCTCTTAAATTAGTCTGGAAGCCGGATAAGTTAATACTGACGGTACTCAGTGTCATTTACAGGGAATGTTACGCAATGATCGATGTATGTTTATAGAAGAAAAATGCAACATCAATACTGTGGTAGGGGTTGATATGAAGACATATTCGATCGAAAATATGGACGTAATGGGCAGATAACGGAAAACTAAGCTAAACTGTGTATATTTGAAAGCATTCTGTGAGTTATAAACGGAATGTGACACGACAGACAGTATACGTTTATGAAAATATCATGTTGCCGAAAGGGGAAACAACACAATAATAAGCAAGAAAAATACGTCAATTACCATTGAGACACAGAAAGCTGCCGTAAAAATCCAATATATTTGAATTGTCTCTGTGTTATTCGCAAGGAATGTGACGCATTTTACTATATATGTCTGCAAGCAACATATAACTAGCTAATGGAAAAATGCAACAATACCAAAGCTATGAGTTGGCATAAAGTAATACCCGGCTATCAACATACGTCGGTAACAGTAAAATTACACTAAAATATGGTAGTATTGACAGACCCTTGTGCCTCTTACAAGGAAAGTGATAATCTATACATATTGGTTGAGAAGAAACATGGTCCTTATGAAAATCTGCAACAAGTATACCATAACTTGGGGAAGACATACAGAAGCATGCATCAAAAAGACACCAAAGTCAGTAAAATCACAGAAAAGCCCGGTAATACTGAAAAATACAATGGTCACTGCATTTTACTGAAAATTAGTCTGGAAGCAGGGTATATTTATATTGGCGGAACTCTGTGTCCCTTACAACAATATTTCTCAATAGCTAGAGAATGACATGAAGACATATTCGATCAGAGATAGACATCACAGACAAATGATGAAGGTCGCCGAATTTTACTGAGGTCTTCAGCTGAGAACTATCTGGAGGGTTTCGATCTTTAATGTCCAGGATTGGCATCTGGAGTCGAGATACTCGGCATGCAGGCTAATTTTTTTGTAAATTTACTGACTTTGACGTCTTTTTTATTACAGATTTCGTTATGTCGTCCCCAAGCTAGGGTATCCTTGTTGCATATTATCATAAAGTGTATGTTTCCTTTTAACAAAACTGTATACTTTATTGCGTCACAGTCTCTGTACAAGGGTCAAGGGTATGTCAATTATATCCTGTTTTTAGTGTAATTTTCTGTCTGTTTACTGTTACTGACGTCTGTTGTTGACCGGCTGTTACACTATGCCAACACCTAGCTTGGGTATTGTTGCTGCGTATTTTAATTAGCTATTTTAATTTTGTTTGCAAACATATATATTTGATTGCGTCACATTCTTCGTGAATGACACAAAGACCATTCAAATACTGTGAAAGCATTTTATTTCGTGGGGCATTTAATTTCGTGGAATTCGTGGGCAAGACAATCTACGAATTTAAGTACTAACAATATAAAATCCCATTGGCTAGACTTTCGAATGCTAGATTTACTTGTAAATCATGTCAACATTTAGTATGAGCCACGTATATTGCAAGTTTGTAACACGTTAAATAAACAGGCATAGTAGGTACACGGGTTTGAAAACCCGATGTTAGCTACGCACGAAGTGCCATGACAAATAACAAGTGAAAATGTAGCTAATAAGTTTATTATGCACAATAAATAATCAAATTTTGTCAATAAAAATCTTTGTAAAAGTGAGACAGAAATAAAAGCGCAGGTCAACTTTATAGGTGTAGGGTGTTTACTCAAGGGTCTGTTTTGTGTCAGTTTGCATAGTACGCTAATTGGCGTTAATTGACAGTCAATGGCTTCGTTAAATTAGACCCTTAAAAGAAACCGCGCCCCTAACATCTTTATGAATATAATCCCCTAAATGACACGCTAATTGACAGTTTGGTGTCATAAAAGTCGTCTGATGAGACTCGGCTGTGAAAACATTGACCGGCTGCCGTGGATCAATATCATCAGGCGTGACGTAAGACAATAGGCAGAGTCACTCGCTAATCCGTAGTTTCGCAATTGGCCCTGTTTCAGTGTTAGGCCTCAGTTTCGCATCTGTCAAAAATCGAAGATATTTTTTTTTATTTCGTGGGTAGGGCAATCCACGAGGTCAAGTACCCACGAATATGCCCGTCCTCTTTAAACGACGAAATTTCTGCCCCACGAAATAAAATGCTTTCACAGTATAGCGGTCTTTTACGGTAACTTTCTGTATATTCATTGTTGCATTTTTCTACTAGTGCCATTCGGCTTGTGTAGGAACATATATCGTTCATTGCGTCACATTCCCTGTAAGAGGCACTGTGTCACGACAATATAAACATACTCGGCTTCAGGGCTAATTTGTTGTGAATTTACTGACTTCGACGTCTTTTTTATTACAGATTTCGTTATGTCATCCCCAAGCTAGGCTATCGTTGTTGCATATTTTCATAAAGTCTATGTTTCCTTTCAATAAATATGTATAGTTTATTGCGTCACATTCTCTGTACAATGCTCAATGGTATGTCTGTTTTAGTGTAATTTTCTGTGTGTTTACCGTTACTGAGGTCTGTTGTTGACCGGCTTTTATTCTATGTAAACCCCGAGCATGGATATTGTTGCTGCGTTTTGTTTTTATTAGATATTTGAATGTTGTTTTCAAACATGTATAGATAATTGCGTCACATTCCTTGTATGGGACACAGGGACCCTTTAAATATACCGGACTTTTATGGTAACTTTTTTTTCTTCATTTTAATTGACGTCTGTTTTCAACCAGAGATATGCTTATGCCATCCCCAAGCTCGAGTGTAGTTGTTGCCCTTTTCCATTATGGCTACATGTCGTGTTGATAAACATGCATTGTGTATTGTGTCACATCCCTTTTTTAATCCACAGATTTATGCCAAATCTACATATGTTAGCTTAGTTTTCTGTTAGTTTAGCTGTCTATGACGTCATTTTTCGATCGAGCATTTCTTCATGTCATCCCCTGGCTAGACTATCTATTTTATATTTTTCTGTTAGTCCAATTCGTCTTGTGTATAAACATAAATCGTTCATTGCGTCACATTCCCAGTAAGAGGCAGTGTTTCCCGACAATGTAAACATACTCGGCTTCCAGGCTAATTTGTTGTGAATTTACTGACTTTGACGTCTTTTTTGATTGCAGATTTCGTTATGTCTTCCCCAAGCTGGGGTAACCTTGTTGCATATTTTCATAAAGCCTATATTTCCTTTTAACAAATATGTCTAGTTTATTGCGGCACATTCTCTGTACAAGGCACAAAGGTATGTGAACGATATGCTGTATTTAGTGTAATTTTCTGTGTGTTCACCGTTACTGACGTCTGTTATTGATGGGCTATTACTCTATGTGAACCCATAGCTTGGGTTTTGTTGCTGAAATTTTTCATTAGCTAGTTTAATTTTGCTTGCAAACATATATAGTTAATAGCATCACTTTCCTCGTGAGTGACACAAGGATCATTCAAATATAGCGGACTTTTAAGGTAACTTTCTGCATTCCATTGTAATTGGCGTCTTTGAATGCCTATTTATTAATGCCAATCCATAGCTTTCGTAGTGTTGTTGTCAATTTCTATTCGGGCAACATGTTTACTTTTTAAACATGTGTTGTTCATTGAGTATGAAGATTTTTTAATTCACATAATTTTGTCAAGTATATACATTTTAGCTTATGTTTACATTATTTAACTGTCTCTGGCGTCTATATTCGTTGGCATTTTTCTTTATGTCATCCCAGCTAGAGTATTGATGTTTCATTTTTAAATTCGATCAATTTGTATTCATTGTAAAGATATGTAGTTCATAGCGTCACATTCCATGTAAGTGATCCAGATATTCAACCGATTTTAAATCTAAAAATGTAATATAGATATGTTTTCAATTATTCCCTCTATCAGCGTTTCACCCATCGTTGGCGTATCATTTAATTATCTATCATTTAATTATCGTATATCCGTTGGCAATCCCCACGTTACAACAATAGTTTTTGCAACATTTAAGTAGAACTTCACTTATCTTTTATAATTAAGATTAGAGTATTATTGATATGTACTTTATATAATGTAATACTTTCTTAACAACGTATTGTTGTTATTTTTTAAATTATCTATTACGCAGAAGAAACGCTGGATTTAAATAAGTTTTAATTCAAATATCATTTGATTTGTTATTACTACGTTTGGTACTTTTAAATAATACATTTTTTCTCGATGTAATTAGTTTGCGTTTAAAAAGGCACGTTATACATACCTTTCTTAATGTCGGCTGCTCTAATATTTCTTCGGCTAACCTGAGTTAATGCTTGTTGCTTGCTGCTTGCCAGCTTGATTTTAGTCATGTAGGAGTTAGATAGTCGTGGGGTGGAATAGTCACGTACTGTCTCACTACACCCAACTCAGTACCACAAGTATTTAGCGAAAAAGATAACAAAATATCACGTGTTTAGCCACGTGGCACGGCACAGAGACAATAACCATATATTCGTTGCAAATTATAGCTGAAAAATGCGATCTTAATTTTTTACAGTTTATTGCGAAAGATGAAAGTTTAATGTCAACAGCAATAGTAGATTTGTTTTGTAAGTATTATTAAAGCTTTCGTTTTATATTAACTGCTCTTTTCTCCAGCATTTAATGATAGATAACGATTCAATAGTATATTTTATCTTTATGATCAGCTTAAAATATGTCAATAATTATAAATTTGACCCCTTGCGGTATATAAAAAAAAATTCTTTAATCAGCAGTTAGGATTATTCATTCTATAAAATGAGTACTTTAAAATGTCATCTGATCGATAGATTTATGCACGGTTGCTAAGTACTTTTCATCGTTCTTTATTTAAGTACATTGGTGTCTTACCTTGGACTGCACGGTTTGCTAAACCATATGAACTATAACATTGTCCAGAGGAAAATAAATGTGTTTTTAACATTGTACTTTTTCTTTTTCAGATGTTAAGTTAAGCATTTTGAGGAACCCAAGATTATGCCAGGAACTTGACATATGTATTGTATGCATGCGTATTATACACATCTTTATGTCTATACCATTATCTTTATGAACACTGTTGTTAAGTACGTTTCATTGTTTAAGGTGTAAGTAAACTGGTGTCATAATTTAGGGCTGCACAGTAAATGGTTTATAATTGGAGAAACTTTCCTATCGGAAATAAAGAGTTTTTAAAAAAGACAATATGTGTCATCATGGTGTTGCATATTGGTTTTATTAATTTGATCTGAATCTTTTTGATCATGTGCACAATATATTATTAATTAGACTGTATCACATTTCAAATAAGAAAAAAAGTTCTTAAATTAAAAATTTTGGATTTTATTGTGTGATGTAATCAGTTGTTAAATTACTATTTTAAGGCAATGTATTTGTGTTCATAAAAGGTGATAGATCTTGTGTAAATAAAAAGCCTATTAAGATAACATTGATAACTCATGCATTTTTGTGTTCAATTTGATTATGTTATACAGCTTTTGATTGAAGAGTAGGAATTTGACCAAGATACAACACTGCAGTATGTTGAGTATGTTGAAGTTTGCCAATGTTATGGTGATAATAATTATGAAAAGATACATGGTCATTTCTTATTAGTTTTGTGTTATTGCCAATAATTTTTTTCCATATACATGTGATACATCCTGAACATAGTCAGTTGTCCGTATTTGATAAAATTCTAAAACTATTAATTATATTACATATTTATTAAGGTCTGAAATAACTGTTTAACGATTCTCAGACAATGAAAATGAAAATAATAAAAAAAAACATTTTCAATTTTTGCATTATGTGTTTAAGGTACAACCACATCTCGAAGGAAAGGTGCCAACAGACCAACAAGTGTCCTTGACAAGGAATCTTTAACCTAACTAAATAAAATTTTAGCAAATGTTTTACCACCCTGACTCAGCTAAACAGTCCGATACACAAGATCTATTTATTGCACCTAGCTGTAAATCCCAGAGGCAACTAAGAACCTGCTTATTGACTGTCGTTTGAATAATCATCTACTGGCACAAATTGATTAACACATTCACCAAGGTTAATAAGAATATATGACAAAGTCCTATGAGTATTGCAGCATATACCAAACTACGAAAAGGCACAGAACAAAAGTATTTTACATGCAAGCCAAGCAAAAAGTAAGAACAAATTTTGAGCTGAGTCATTTAAGGAAAAGAGCAAACCCGACAGTTACCGCCTTGGAACGGTAAGTCGGCAATATGGACCGACTGGGGTGCTTAAACTGGATTTACAGAGCTCTAACCTCGCACTTAAGTCTTAAGTCCTGCAGCATGAATTGAATGGTACATACTACTCAGTCATTGGAGAAATGGTTGAGACATGGGTCAGAGTATATGTCAGTACAAAATATTAGTGGTTAATGCAAGATTACATTATGAGCATTTTATAGCTTTGAACATCAGGGCAGATTACTACCCACAGGCTAGGTTATAGGCCCTCATGACAAATATCAGGCACTCAGTCAATATTTTACTTTTGATGGGTAAACTATAGTCCAGCAGGCCTTTTTTTCTCAGATGATCAGATAACATACAGTCATCTTAGCCATATTTATCTTCTTAGCCCATATTTTATTCGCAGGTTGCAGCTCCTTAGGTCGTACAAAAGCCCACCAGGCTATATATTACATGTATATTCACCTCATTACAGATTATACACGGTAGACTCGCACGTCAAAAAATTAATCCTCTTAAATCATCACATTACACATTGAACCATGTTTAAAAGAGCCACCCAACCCTCCGGTCATATAATACCCCCCTCGGACCATATTATAAACTCCTCAGACCATACTATACACCCCTCAGACTATACTAGATACCCTTCAGACTTTACTATACACCTTCAGGCTAGATATTATAAACACTAAGGCATAATCTTAGCCCTCAGGCCAATATATACTCATCTCAGACAATAAAACACTCTCAAGTGCCATTGTATACTCATCACAGCCAAGACATTACACAAATTAGACACAAATTGTTCCCCACCTCTGGCCAAATAACACAAATACCAGGCAAGATTATACCATCTTATTCAAAAGAATATCCTATTAGGAAATATCGTACCCTCTCAGTCCATAATATATCCAAAATTAGGCAAGCTTAAACACTCTCAGGCCAAAGTTTACACAAATCGAGCAAGCTTATACGGTATAGGTATTACCCTCTCAGACCAAAGTATACCCATCCCAGACAAAAAAGTCGACATTTTAGGCCACCTCATACCCAAATCAGGCAAAATGAGACCCTCTTGTGCATGACATTCCCAAATCAGGCCAAATTGTATCCTCTCAGGTCATAGTGTACTCTTGCAGGCAATACTTTACCTAAATCATCCAAGATAATACCCTCTTAGGCCATCCTATACCATCTTGGACAGGAATATACACTCTTACGATGGCACAGACCCTAACCGTTTATGGAACAAACTTAAAGGACGAGGAATGCACGGATCTTTCCTGGATTCAAAGAGGTCATTATATAAGGACGACAATGTAATGGTTGTATATTATCTACATTTTTTTCATTATCTACATAAATGATCTAAGTAATTCATTAGATAAGATGAAAGCAGGAATTATTGTGGCTGGAAAATATATATTTAGGTTTTATTGAAGCGGACGACGTGGTGCTAATGGCAGAGGAACAGCTACATCTACTACTCAGTACACTATAGGACTGGATCTGCACACATGGAATGTTATTAAATAGACGGAAAACTAAGTAAGTTATGTGTTTTAGATAACCATCATCTGTTAAGTCGCACTTTAAACTTATATGTAATAATGATATTAACTGATCATCAAATCATCAGGAACACAGTATGCTTTTTCTTTCTCAGTATCTTATTGTTTATTATCAAAGCACTTTTGTGTCTAGGTTATGTACACAGGGAACAGTGTTTCCTAACATTAACCCACTTCACACATTTTTATTTGGAATAGATGCAAACAAATACTGACAGACACTGTAAACAGAAAGACCTGGCATGTCATTGATTCCGATGGAAATAAGGATGTTACCAAGCAAATCTATACGTACTTATGTGCTAATGCGGTCAATAATTACACATTTAATTGACGTTAAACATATAACTTAACAGAAGTTGTTGTCAAGTGAAAGGTAGTATGCCATTCAATATAAGACTAAAATACTACCTAATATCAAACGACTGAAGCTAAAATCAGTTGTCAGTATTATCAAAAATGGATACAGCTATTTAGTACATTTGTGGGTAAGTGATCACGAAAGTAATAATAAGTCTGAACATATTCAGAGTTTTCAAAATGTTCGTGAAAATAAAGAAAGGACTAAAATCTCTTGTCGGGTCTTGTGTTTGAACCCAGAACCCTCTTATCCCGAGTCCATAACTTTAACCTTTTTACCAAGAAGGTTATAAATGCTTTTTTCGTGTTTTGAACGTTTTTTATTTATCCGAATCGAATAAGATCTGTCTGAAAAATTTACGTGTCTAGGGTTTGAATTATTAACCCTCCGATCCCAATTTCTTAGTTTTAAGCTCTTTCGTAAGGACATAACAAGCATACCACAAGCTACTTTTGGCTATGGACTGTTTCGCTGCTAATAGATAATCTCACTTTGTCATGCAGTCCAAGCATCGAAGGACACACCGAGAAGCAATCCTGTCTACTTACGTAAGTATGAAAATGTAAGGGTGTACCGAGAATCCGTGTACAATTACGTTTACGGTTTAGACATTTATTTAAAAAAAAAGAAATAAACCAAAAAATCTCTTGTTTTCTGTCACGTTTGTTTGAAAGTTACAGGCATGTAAAATTACAATAAAACACATTTCATTTATTTGCTGTATCTCAGAAAGTCCGCAGAACAGACTTTCCCCATGTGTTGATAACAGTGAGCATTCCACATTTAGGCGTCGCGCTCCAGCTCGTCGCCAATGATACAATGATGTGGCCAATAATAAGTTAGGCTGCATCAATATGGGTGAACACGTGTCTGTCTGTCTGTCTGTCTGTCTGTCTGTCTTTCCTAGTATAGTATAGGCGTAATATCTATATACATATACGTGTGTGCGTGTTTTCGATTATATATTATAAACGAACCATTAGATGCAGACAAACACATATAAGACTTGTTACTCAACATTACAAGGTGATATTTATTCGTAATTTACTTTTATGAATTTTTTGGGGGGTAATCGATAGTTTCTGATTGACTATTTGCAAAAGATGATAATATGCTTGTGATAAAGAATATAATAATTATAAACTCGCAAATCAATTAAACTATTTATGTAAAAGAGAACAGGTTTAAACTGTTTTATTCTGGAAAAAATAATATAATTTTGTTTTGTTGCAACTACGTAAGTCTGTTAATTATTGTTACGATTACGGTCAGAATGTACAATCAAAATTCATAACAAGATGTACGCCAATGACGATCATTCAATATTTTTTAAACTTATATGAAATAAGAAATCACTTATAAAAATCATTTAAAAAAGTATCATTTATCTAGACATGATAAAAAGTACGAATAAGAACAAAGACTGAGCTCCCGGAGCCATGTAAGGGTGTGCTGATAATGTACACCTGATCTCAGCTGTTCAACCTTAAGTATACAAGAAATTACCTAGGTAGAAATGATGGAGGTGAGATGAAAAGCTGGACCCCATGAAATTAAGCCCATATATAAACAGAATTAGATTTCCATCCTGACATACATTTTCATCTTAAATAAATAAATCATGTCCTAGCTTAGGCATACATGTATATGATAGAGATTGGCCCGATAGAAACATCGGCCCGTGTGTAGATGTGCCTTTATTTCAACCAGGCACACATTTCCATCTAACGTAAATGAGTAATATCATAAAGACGTGTCTGTGGTAAAGATAGACAAACTGTCCCGATAGAAACATTAGTCGTGTACATATGGGCAACATATTATCACCCAGGCACGCATTTCCATCTTAGGTAAACGTGTTATATTTACATACACATATATATGGTAGAGATAGAAAATTGACCGGATAGAAACATCTCCCCGTGTAAAGATGGGCTTATATATCCACCCAGGCACACATTTCCATCTTAAGTATACGAGTAATATCATATGTATATTCTCGATTTCGAAATTACCAAATCTCGCGCAATCGCGTTCCAAGAGGTTTGAGGTCAGTGGGTCCCGGTTATGCGCTCGCTTGTAAACATAGAACAGATGACTTACTTTCGTTTCTTCTTCGCACACAAAACAGGGACAAAGTGAATTAAAATGATACAGCAAATCATCAGAACCAATATTTAGTTTTTTAAATGAATTGTACACGCTTAGATAATTTTATTTTGCTATGGGACCGAACGATTTCCGCTGTGCTGAAGGTTGTAACCATGATGAGAGATCTCGAGGGGTCACATGCATTTTTTTACAAGATTACGTACGATAAAAAATCTCAGATATGCGTGGCTGACTAAAATCAAAGGTTGTAAGAAATAGAAACGTTGTCACACAGCCTTGGGTTCCAAGCAAATCTTTCAAATTATATGGCTGTCATTTTAAAGACCCCACCCAGCCAAGTCAAGGAAAAAATAGTTTAAAGTGCTAAGTATATCTTCCCATATGCCTGCAATAACAAAGGCCCCGAGATAACACTTAAAAGCTGATTTCTATACATACTCCCCCCACCCTCACCCCCACCCCCAGGCAAAAAAGCAACAGTTGGACAACCCTCTTTAATTGTTAACATGTAGCCTCTGATAAATTTTATTTCTGTTTGTTGTTAAAGAAGAAAAAATGTTTATGTATTCCTTGAGTAATCCGATATCATTTGTGACTGACTAAAAACTCCGGGGACTCTTATTAGTGACCATTGGAGCTGGAGTCTGTCTGCATGCAAAATTATGCAACTCAAATAATGTTTATGTTTAATCACAGAAATGTATTCTGTTTTGCTGTCTGGTACTCTGGAAGTCAGCAAACAGTTTGACCTAATCTCCACTTGTTAGCTTAGATCAAGATCATACTGTAATTTCTGATGGTCAAAATTTTATACTGCTTACTGTCGGGTTTGCTCTTTTCCTTAAATGACTCATCACAAATTTGTTTTTACTTTTCGCTTGGCTTGCATGTGAAATACCTTTGTTCTGTGCCTTTTCGGAGTTTGGTATATGTTGCAATACTCATAGGACTTTGTCATATATTTTTATTAGAAATGTGTAACAGTTTGACTAGATCATTATTTCATAACACAATGACAAAGTCAAAATAAGTGCAAATTTTAAAGGTGCTAATATTCTTTTCTCATGCATATTTTAAGATCAATCCTAATGGAAAATAAAAGTTCAGTTATCACAATATATTAATAAGGCTAGGGGAACTTGTAATTTTGCAGAGATGAAATTAACAAAATTATTGTTTCCAGTCGGCACGAATTTCGTTATTGTTTTTTGTTGATAAATAATTGGATTCTATATATATTTATGTACTGAAGGAGCAATTACATATATAAATCAAAATCAAAATGTTCAAAATTAACTGATTCCACAAATTGTATTCTATTTCGATTGCATTTTACACGGATGAATTACAAAACACAATTTTTTTTCAAACTTGTGACTGCACAAGATTAGTATGTTCACTTAAAAGCTAGCCATAAATGCGTTTTATTGTTTACGAGAGTTTTATATTTTACATTAACAAGTTTAAACTAACTAACAATTTATGTTGTTATATCATTATGTGCTTGTAAGTCTTCACATGATCGGTCAGTGACATCATGTGCAGCAAGTAGCAATGCTCAGAAGCTTTACGTACGGCACATGTCGTAAATCATTTATCCATCCTTCAGTTAGTGTGTTAATGTCCATTAATGTCTGTAAAATGGATCACTATGAATACTTTGTGGTGTAGGGATTACAATTTGATTAGCTGCAATGTTACTTTATGATTCTTCGTTCCTTTAGATGACAGGCCAGTATGTTTTAGTACCGTATTCAGGCCACCATTTGTCATCTGCATGTCCTGTTGATCCATTAGGTTATTTCTGTACAAGTTACAACCAATGTGGATCAAGATCAGACAGCATCAATGTCTCAGCAGTTTTGGATCTACATCGGTCGCACATGCAATAAAGCATGTCTAGATGGAGTAAAGGGGAACCCAGGATAATTTGAAATATATGACTGCAAAGATCTACAAATTTTCTTCTTATTAGTTAAAGAATTTTTTAAAAATTCGAGCCTCGACTGCAGTCTTTTTCTACAGGATTGGGCCACTTACTTACTGCTGGATGTAGTTTGGATTGGTTTGCTTTGGCAGCATTGTCAGCTTTGCATTACAGATAACTTTCACTCAGATTGTGACAACTATTTTCTAAATCAATGTCTCGCCATTGCGTGAGTATGAAGTAAGTTCATAACATGCGTTCAATTCAAACAGTGAACATAATCGTCGTCAAGTCAATTACGTCATTTTTGTTGCACCCAAATCATGCGCAATTTACAAGCAAGTTCTTTTTTAAAACGGTTACAACACAGCTACTTACAAGTGAATTCACTGCATCATCAGATCTCTTCCGTTTCTTAGGCATAACTCTTCTATTTCAGGTGTATTTTGTCAAATAATTGCGGGAAATGTGTTCACATTTAGATTCATCTGTCGGATATGACTTTATATGAGCGCGCAACCCCCCGACCTACTTATTCACGGATCTCAGTCTGGAATTTCGAAAAGGTCAATATGGTAGACACTGATAGATAGGTCCGATTCAAACACCAGCCCGTGTATAGATGGGCTTATATTTGCACCCAGGCACACATTTCCAGCTGAAGTAACAGCGTAATATTCTATGTATACACGTTCATTTATATATCGTAGATATAGAAATGTTGGCCTTATAGGAACGTCAATTTTAACATTTAAAAAATCATGAGAAAAATGCTAAGCGGGGTATACTCCAAGGGCGGTTATCACCCGCAAAGCACGGTATAAGCCTTTCCCGAAACTAGGTTACGTCCCTTGAGGTTACACGACACTAAATGAATTTGTTCTTTACTCTTTAGTACATTTCACAACTTCGGAAGCAATTTAAAAGCGAACCGTTTCTTTGAGAAACACTAAAGTATATATGCTGAGAAAGGTCAATGCATTATCTAATAAAAAGGATTTCTGCGAAAAGAAATATGTGTTGCGAAGACGGTTATCCTTCTCTTCATAGTGTACACGCACAATTTCATTGAAATGATTAGTTCCAGTCTAAATGGATCAGCCCATTAATGAGCATAAGAGTGCAGTTGTTTTTGCATTTTCATAAATGTACAATGCTTCAGCTTTGTTTTGCATCACATTCCATGAGATTATCTTAATAGTAGCAAATACAGTACAAAGGAGTCTACATTAAAATATCAAAACGACTTATGTCAGGCTTTCTACTTCCGGTGAACATTAACGCTTACCGCCCCTTGAAAATTACCAATCGGAACACCTCGGATAAGTCACGAATCATCCCTCGGATGTATGATGGTAGTGAGCCATTTCCCTAAATGGGGCTACTTTTGAGACAGGCGTCAAAACAAAGATGGCAGCTCGGGTGACAGCTCACTACAGTACGATGCCTGTAAATCATCAATTTGTGCCGGCTCATCCAATTTTAATTTACCCAGCGCAGCAGACACCAGCAGTCAAACGATGACATTGTTTGTGTTTTGTGCGGACTTCATTTCAGGCATATTCTTCTTCCGACTTCCGGCGAACAAAACAATCGTGATTTCAGTAAGTATTATTGCACCAGATACATCCGAGGGATGATTGTCCCGAGGACGGAATTACCCGAGGAGTTCCGATTGGAAAATTACTTCCCCCAGTAGTTAACTGCGCATGCCCGATAAGCTCTAAATAAATACAACTTACTTCCGGAGACTTCAAACTATTTAAACTAATTATGCTATATGGCCTCGCTGTGTTTGCATGCAATTAGCGTACATTTGTTCTTTAAATGCTGATGTTAGTACTGATAAAATCTAAATATTTCGAAGTATTTGAAGTATTCCTAAACTATTATTGATATGGTATCCAAAGTGACATTAGTTGTTTATGCAGTTGCATGCTCTTACACCGAACACAGAGTAATCAACCAATTTATTCACTATTAACGTATTGTAGCATTGTCTTTTGTCAATAAGATAAATGTATTCAGTATAAATTTATTGATTATAAGTGACACCATTTTTAAGTGATATAAGATACATATAGTCCTGTTTAATAACCTCTGTAATCTCTCCTGAATAATCGCCTCCCTTTAACGCTCTTTAGCGTGGAGGTTCGCATTTCATTTCCGGTTGAGAGCAAATCAAAAATGTCAACGATGGAAGAACAAGTTTAAAACTCGACTAGAAAAAGAGACATTGTTGTTGCGTGTGTAGCAATTACATGGGAGAGTTGACAGAAGGACGCCACCATACATAGATTTCCAACTGACGATAAACTGAGAAAAAACTGTAGATAAGTCGAAT
The DNA here is from genome assembly GCA_007844125.1 of Sinonovacula constricta. Lineage (NCBI taxonomy): Eukaryota > Metazoa > Mollusca > Bivalvia > Cardiida > Solecurtidae > Sinonovacula > Sinonovacula constricta. The sequence continues at coordinate 3,838,397 of CM017571.1, forward strand.
TAAAACATTTCCACTTGCAATGTAAAGAATGATCGACTTTGTTCAGAGCATTTTCTAGAGGGAAAATACACCAAGGAGAATCCTATACTCTTCAGAATCGTCGTAGACGAAATTTCAAAAGAGGGTGGGGAATTATGTGTGTATCATTCACGGCATAATTAAAACTCCGAAGCGTCTCAAAGATGTATTTGTTTACAGAAAATGTATAATCTATGACAATTTCGAAAGATAAAAGAATGGTCGATGCATTTATTATTATTAAAGTATAAACGATGGCTGCGATTAATAGCTTACGCGAGCAAATCGAAACAAAGACCATAACGTGACGTTAACAGCGGCAAATTTGCACAAAGGTCATTAACAGTCACACCTCCAGTACATGACCGCAATAAAACAATTGAAGGTCGCACATTGACTTTCGGTTTTGTTGAGTGGCCGTTTATAACATGCCAATTCATGAAGCAGAATTGTCAGTTCAAGATGACCGCTGATTGGACGACAATTAAAGAACAAAGTTAATTACGATTAATTTTAGTCAATCATAGATACGAGGGAACATGTAAATAACAAACACTTCGCAGTTGTGTCTTATGTCATCAGTTTGTAGGGTTAGGTTATATATATATATATATATATATATATATATATATATATATATATATATATATATATATATATATATACATATATACAAGACCATGCTTCCCAATTTTTATGCCGAATCGTATATTATGTGATAACCATCAGAGATGTTTACCTGCATGAAATCTTGGACGAGTTCGTAATTGGGTCACGTGGGGTGAAAAAGAAGGTCACTAGGTCAAATCTTATAAAAAGCTTGTGAACACACTAGAGACCACATTTATAGGCCAATCTTCATCAATCTTGATCAGAATGTTTGTCTACATGTAATCTTGGATAAGTTTGTTATTGGGTCACGTGGGGTCAAAAAGTAGGTCACTAGGTCAAATCTTTAAAAAAAAGCTTGTGAACATACTAGAGGCCACGTTTATAGCCCAATCTTCACCAAACTTGGTCAGAACGTTTGCCTGCATGAAATCCTGGATGAGTTCGTAACTGGGTCACGTGGGGTCAAAAAGTAGGTCACTATGTCAAATCTTAGAAAAAAGCTTGTAAACACACTAGAGGCCCCATTTATTGGCCAATCTTCATCGAACTTGGTCAGAATGTTTGTCTATATGAAATCCTGGATAAGTTCGTTATTGGGTCATGTGGGGTCAAAAAGTAGGTCACTAGGTTACATGTTAGAAAAACCCTGTGAAAACACTTAAGAGGCTACATTGATGGCCCAGTCTTCACCAATGTTTGCCAGTATGAAATCTTACATATGTTTTGAAGTGAATCATGTGGATTCGGTCAGTTACTTGGTAAAATTCTAGAAAATGTTATCAACCCAGTGGCCACACTAATGGTCTAATCTTCACCAAAGATTTCTAAAGTAAATAACTCTTAATTACTTGATGCAAGATTTGAGCCTACTTAAAGCCTGTGTCATCAGGTGAGCGATTAAGGGCCATCATGGCCCTCTTGTTGGAAATAGTGACAGGAAGAAAATGAATCTCATTTTTAGATGCATTAATGATCGGTTTTAAATTTAGGGTCAGGGTTAGGTCAATGTTAGTGCATTATGCTTCAAAGAACAAAGCAACATATTTTTTTAAGAAATACTTTTATTTTAACAAGAAACTAATTGCAATACAACAAGTAAGTTTCGCAGTGATTTTTACTTTCACGTGTCTGAAAAGAAATAGCTTACACTGCATGTTGAGATGTATATATTAAACGTGTTTAGCACTGCCTTCATCGCTGTATACATTTCACTGCAGTAGGAGCTTTCACTTTTTAGCTTTAGCTTTATTTATCGTTGATAATCAACCTAAGGTGTTACTCCTGTGCAGATTGGCTAAATCTTAAAACTGGGGGTTTCGTATAATCAGACGTCAGCCTTTGGTTGGCAGCTTTTGAGCAGGAGTTTGTGTAACTGAAATATAATAAAAAAAAATCCCGGATAAAGCATATGCAAATTCATGAACTTGTTAAGTGTTACTTTTAATTCCTTTTAATTGTATACAAACTGCATTAAAGGCATCACATAGATATGTTACAAGCCTTTAAAAGTCTTATGTTAATCTGTTGGATAATTATGAGCTGTAGCATAATAATGAGCATCAGCAGTTCTGTTGCAGTTTAATGGTATCCTGAAAAGGGATAATGAATAATGAAAAAGTTGGATGTGAGCTATGGTACTTGTGTGTGTGTTCCACATTGTATCAATTCAAGCTGCCAATTATTCCAGTATTTAAATTCACATGACTTAACATTCAACACAAGACTAAAGCATAATACTTGGCATTCAACACAATACTAATACATTTAACACAAAAAGTAGATCTGGTGAGCAGGCAGATCATCTGGTTTTCAACATAAGGAGGCCTTTCATATAACTTCAAAGCATTTTTCTCGACTTGTAAGAGTGGTTATTACACCATTATGACCACAAATGTGCAGGTAAAACTTACATATGAAATAATAAATCACACTTAATATTGCAGAATAAAGCTTGAAATATCAACATTAGTAATAAATAAACCATGCTACAAAAACTGTTCTGAAAAATGTTTCCATTATAATTAGCATGTCTGAAAAGGTTTTAACTTGTACAAAGCTTTAAAAATGAAGTGTTCACAGTTTGTCAAGTTTACAATTTCTTTTCTTTTTTGCTTCAAAAAGGCAAAAACTACTTAACTACAGATAGTAAAACAATAAGTTGTTTTGATACCTCTGACCACTATATTCTGTGAAATGCTGTCCTTCAAAACATTTGTTTAGGTTGGAAAAATAATAGTGCTGCAACATTTTTCCTAGTTTTTTAACCTTACTGAGCTCAAAAACTACACTAATTCATGTTCAAACTGTGCATGCAGTTATATTCATTAATTGTGTGTCAATAATAAACAATATGTTGACTTATGAGTCAACAGTGATGTTGTAACATTAAAATGCAGATCAGTGGTTATGTCATGTTCCTACACTAAACTGTGACCAAGTTGCTTTAAGTTGTCCTAATTTACAGATGGCTGCAACTTTGCATCTATACAATAATACATGTTGATAGTGTACATATATCTGGCTAAAAAACAAGCCTCACTGATTAGTGAACCACCTTTATTAAAAAAAAGTCAGAAGAAAGACCTTTCTCAACTTAAATGTTGTCTTGATTATCAAGTATACCCAAATTATGGCTTGTTAAGTTGACAACAATGCTATAATAACAACAGATTATCAAAAATCAAACTGACAATTACTTCAAATTAGGTTTGAGTCTCAGTTGGTTTAAAAACTTTCATGAAGGAAAGTAAAAAGAATTGTAATGTAACCAAGGTATTTGTGTTAAATGTTTCTCCATTTATAACAACTGGACTGTCATAATCTTTCCAAACTGAATGTTTTCATTAAAATCAAGAACTAGGGGTTGTTCAAGGACAAGATGCATAACTCCTCTGTCTCATTTTGGACCATGGCCTCTCACCACATGAGTTCAACTTCCAGTTCGGGTAACAAACATGAAGGGAAAAAGGTTTTCAAGCTGACCTCAGGTGCACCAGTGGTACTACCCAAACAGTTTCTGGGGTCTTCATCCATTATCGCTACTATGGGCATACTTTCTTTCTTCAATATATTTCTAAAACAACAACAACAATAAACAACTTAGTGAGAATTGTTCTGCAATATTGGACCAAGTACAATCCACTAAAATGACTAGCATTTGTCATTAATTTTGGAATATCCTGGTCTAGCTATCTAGTGATTTTTTTCTGTCTACCAAATGCCTCAATCCAGTGATATGCTGATTTCCTTAGGTATGGCACTTAGTAATCTTTACCTGTAAAGCAGTTCAGATGAAATAAAATGTAAATAGATGTGTTCTATGTTTTCTCTCATTAACTGGAAAACTAACAAATTGCAGTGACATGTAAATGATTCAATATCCAACATATAACTATTTATGATTGAGGAAAACCACAAATAAATGTTAAGATGCAACATTTAGCAGTTACAATAATCATTTCAGTAACATCTGGCTCCTGATAAATGTCTGGGTAGAACCAATGCCACAGCAATCAGCTGGAAGACTTCCACTTTAAGTCCTTTATCCCATCTAAAAATCATACCCATGTAACATAGGCAGACAAATGTGCTGCCAGTCTGGCACTCGAAACCGGGACCCTTCACTAACAGGCCAAATGCTCTACCGACTGAGATAACCGGATGGTATATATTATCTCCCTATCCAGCTACATACATCCAGGGCAACTTGAAATTTATCCTCATATTTCCACAGACCATTAGCTCTACATGTAACTCGCAAGCACCCTTCAAGCACCTATACCATGACAATCGCTAGTCATTTATGTTGGGCACCATTGTAACATAGGGAGAAAAATGTGCAGTCGGTCTGGGACTCGAACCCAGGACCCTTTGCAAACAAGGTGAATGCTCTACCGTTTGAGCCAACCGGACCACTTACACATTCTCTACCTATAACACGGCCACACCCACACAGTGAGAGTCCAAGGATTTGTATGAGTCAGCAATTCTACCACTTGGCATCATGCTGGTAAAAGCAGTATGATAAAAAAAAAGAATTGCAAAGAAATTGATCTACCTGTGCATGTAGTGCTATTTGGCTCAGATGTAAGCAGATCGTGTTGGTGAAGTTTTGGACCAGAAGAGGATGTTGGGTTTTTATTTATCTGATGCTGAAACAACAAAAACTGCATAATGAGGTATTTTAGAAGAGTATCATATGAACATTTAGCTCATTAATTGATATGCTTAATATAATTTAGTTTATCACCTGGAATGTTGCTTATCAAAATCAAATTGTGGTGGAACATGAAGAGTATTTGATTTGCAGAAAATGGCGAAAAATGTATTATCTCTCAAAAAACAGAGATATCCTTTGAAACCCTTAACATCGTATGAAATCTTTTCTCTTCTGAATCATTATTTTCAAACCACAAGCACTCACAATATTTTTCTCTTCTGTATCATTAACATTAAAAGAAAAAAACACAACATCGACAATATAAAAACACAAATGCAGAACAATAGTAATGAATGGAGGTCAACTTTACTGACTTAATCCTTTATCACAATCTGTACTGATATACAGATTTTTACCTTTTGTGTTTTAATGGCAAAGAGAACCATGGTGTTGAGGTGTCTGTCCTTTCCTACAGTAGCAGTGTGTAGGTTCAGACATCACTTTTCTCCTCTTTCTTCTTTCTTTGCTGGCCTGGCATCTTTCTTGAAGCTAAAAGACAGCAATACATATTTTATGAAGATTAACCATTGCCATCTCTAATTTGTAATATTAGATCAACTTTCATAAGACTGAATGACGTTACATCTGCGGGATGCAGGAAGTGACTGGGTGTGGTGTTATGCCAGGTGTTCATGGCATGCTATACACAGTGAAGGCAGCATCATATCTGCTTCAAGTAGACACCGTCTCCAGATAACTGAAATATTATTGGTGGGACGATAAACCCAATAAACAATAAACAAACATCTACAAAGTTGTAAAGTGGGGTGTATGTAAATGGCGGTTCCTACCTTTTATCGTTTGTGTAAAAAAAATGAATCAAATGATAGGTTATGGTATATACTTTAGAAAAAAATGAAAATAGTAGTTAGTAAGCACTTGTATTTTATTTTTTGAAAACATCTACACTTTGTCTGACAAAGTGGTAAACTATGTCCTGGTTTAAAATTTAAAATTCACACGTCTGTTTGTGGCATATTTCTCAAAGAAACAAGCTAACACAATTTTTAGAATTGATTTCACTATAATGTTATTAGTAAAAGAGCATAAAAATAAATGAAGCAAACCAATAGGAAAAAAGAAATAGTTCAACTCAGCCGAGTTAACCTACTAACATAAAGTCTATTAAAATAAGATTTAAACTACAATGTATATAAAAATGTATACCTTTATGTGTTTAACTTGTGCAGCAGACCATGTTGTTAGAGTGTTTGTCCATTGCTGTTAAGATACTGTACTTGGTAGGAATCCAGGTGTAGGTGTAAGTTTTCTTTTCTTTTTTCTAGGCCTGGCATCTTTCTTGAAGCTAAAAAGCAGCAAAACATATTTTTTGCTTTTGGTAATGTTGAAATAAATCAAGTAGTAGTTCTATAAGATACCCAAAGCTAACAACACATGTTATCATATCAACTTTCACTTAAGTAAGCAATATCAATGTAGGAAATCAATCACTTTCCATAATTCCATAAGGTATGGATTAGAAGAAAAATAACTTTGTCTGAATTTATATGCATTCTATATTTTAGCATTGATTCAGAACCACTCAGGGGTTTGATAAAAGAATTTACTCAAGAAAACATAGATGAAATATTTAAGAGATGGCATAGATTAGGCAATCAGTAACAAACTTTCACCTCTTCAATATTCAATATCACCCTAATTTTGTACTTAAAACAAGACATATAGATTTATGGTGGTTATATGCAACAAAGTTAGTTTAGCAACACTTAAAAGCACTTTGTAATATATCATTAAGCAATATGTGAGTGATAGTTTCATGTGCATATTTTTCAGACGCAGTAACTATTAATCCTAATTTCAAATAAAAAGTTTGATGAAGTCCACACAAATAATGTAACAGTGACCTTGTTTTAAGCTTTGCAAACCCATCTTGACCGTGTGATGCGTCCAATTAGGTCTAAAAGCCTTTGTGGTGGTATTGAGTTCAATCTACCAATGTATCCATTATCAGTTCATGAGAGCAACTGCAAGTTAATAAGTCGAAAATATATTTAAACAAATATCCTGTTAAAGTGTTATCTAAAATCGACGTTATTTATTTATTTATTTATTGACATTTAAGGTCATTAGCACATTATAACACATGATCACAGAAATATTCAAATAAAATCACAGACAAGAGATTTACAACAGTATATACACTGACATACACAATGTACAAAAATTACTGACTAGCATCTTAAGACTAAGACAATGTACAACCATGGAGGCATACTTTTAATAAAACATTTTAATTATACATGTGTTGTAACTGGATGCTGGGGACCTATGGACAGCCCATTAAGCTGAAAGCTTATTTCCAATGGGGTCCATTTGAGGGAATAACAAATTGTTAAAAAAAAGAATAAAAAAGTAACAATAATTGGGGACAAGACTTTGTTCAAAAACGGGATTATTAAAAGTATGCTTCAATCACTTTTTCACAGATACATGTATCTAATAAAACAGATCAATAGTATATAAAATCCTGGGTACTGTCTGTAACTTGTTTATTTAGTAAATATTTTTAACCAGAAGTTTGTATTTATGGACATTCTTCACAACTTTTATTTCCTCTGGAAGTGAATTCCAGTCTACAATAACATGGTAGTAAAAAGTCTGTTTACTAACATTGTTAACAATTGGAACATTAAAATTGTAACTACTAGATCTGGTATTATGCTGCATTCTATCTTCTCACCGTTCAAAATTATTTCTCAAATATGACGGACATTTGTTATAATAGACTCTGTGAATATGACTAAGTCTCAGCTGTTTAACACGGTTATTCACATTTAACATATTTAAATCCACATAATCTTGAAATGAAATAGACGTTCTAGGAGTATACCCTTTAATAAATCTAATAACCTTATTCTGCATAATCTGTAGCTTCTTTTTCAATCCTTTAGATAAACCTTCATACCAGGAAGAACAAGAATAATCGAAATGACACTGTAATAACGCAGAACATAATATTTTTCTAGTGTTAAAATCTAAACAATTGTTATGTCTATATAAGAATTTAAGTTTGCCATTAACTTTGGATATAATGTGCTGAACAATTGATTCACCTTGCAAATTATTATCGATGACCAGACCTAAATACTTCACTTTTTTAGATCCTTTGATGTCATGGCCATTACAACTGACACTGAATTGACTGTCTTTGTTCAATTAACGTTTTGGCCCAAACATAATATATTCCGTCTTGCCCAAATGCAATGATAATTTGTTGTCTACCAACCACTCAGAACATCCTTCCAAAACCTTGCCAAGTTTAGCTGAGATGAACTCTGGATCTTTGTGACTAAACAAAATAGTACTATCATCAGCATAAAGTATAAGTTTACAATCTTTGTCAATACTAGTGACCATGTCATTGACATAGCATAGAAAAAGTAAGGGCCCCAGGATACTTCCTTGTGGAACGCCACATGTAACTGCATTGGCATTGGAAAAAGTTTTACCAATATTTACCACTTGTTTTCTACCAGACAGATAAGACTTAAACCAGGAAACTGATTTTACTCCCATTAGTTCCAATTTACCAAACAATATATTGTGGTCTACAGTGTCGAACGCCTTCTGGAGATCCAACATAATCATACCAGTAAATAAACCCTTGGCAGTGTTACCCTTGATTGAATCAAGTAAGTGAATAAGACAACTGTCAGTGGAATATGATTTCCTGAACCCAGACTGAAATTCATACATGATATTATTTGAAACCAAAAAAGATTCTAACTGAACATAAACTGCCCTTTCCAGTATCTTAGAAACAACACACAATATACTGACTGGTCTATAATTTCCTACATCCAAAGTACTATTTTTCTTGTGCAGAGGCTTAACTCTAGCTTTTTTAAATGCTTCTGGAACAATTCCTTCTGATATAGATAAGTTGACAATATATGTAATAGGAATGTTCAATACATGAGCACCATCTTTCAGAAATCTAGCTGGTATAACATCTAAACCAGTACTTTTACTGATGTTTAAGCCATTGAGTTCCTTTAACACAAAGTTTTCAGAAATATGTTTCAGATTCAACTCCTTATTATCTGGATTTTTGTTTTTATAGAACTGTGACAGACAATCAGATTTCAAATCATACTTTTGTGAACCACAGGGAAGTTTTTCTACAAGTACAGAAGCAATACTAGTGAAAAAATCATTAAAATAACTAGCTACTTTGAAAGTATCATGACAAACTTCATTTTCAATGTTTAACACTACATTAGAATTATCATTTTTACCATTCTTATAGCCAAGGGTTTTCAGACTTTGCCAAAGCTTCTTAGGCTCAAACCTATTATCTTCAATTTTATTTGAGAAATAAGCTGACTTGGCTAGTTTAATGTCTCTTTGTACTTTGTTTCTATAAATAGCAAATTGTTTGAAATCTTCCCTTTTACCAAATTTTTTAAACTGGTGTAAAAAACTATCCCTTATTTTTATACTATCTAAAATATCAGACGTTAACCAGGGTTCGGACTGGACTTTAAGACGGACTTCCTTAACTGGAGCTACTTCATCTAGTATGTAATTAAAAATATTTTTAAATGATACCCAAGCACTGTTAATGTCATTAGACAAAAGACAAGGACTCCAATCTGCTAGTAATAACTTATTAACAAAGGTCTCTTTACAGTAATTCTTTAATGACCTGATTTTCAGTGTTTTGTGAGTATAACTCTTAGTTTTTATCAATTTTCTTGTACAAAAAGTCATAAAATGATCACTTAGACCAACTGGTATAACACCACTCTGTGAGATTTTCTCTTTGTTGTTACATAAATGACAGGTAGTTTAAAAATAACCTTTAAACTAAAGCACAAATGACAGGTAGTCAAGATCTCAAGATTTGAATCTGCAAACTATCATTTGATTGGTCAGATTTCAAATGTAAATCGTCATTTAACTAATCAGATGTCTGGTTTGGAAAACAACACAACTTTTGACTGTTTATATTTAGACTCCTAAAATCAACCCTTGTATTTTTTTCTTAATATCAATTAATAATAGATTTTGTTTATTAAATTTTAATTTGTTTTTCAAACACTGCGCTCACAAAAGCTGACTTTCTTTCTTTTGTTACATCGCCCCGACACAATTATTATCATATTGGGGACATCCAGCTATATGTATCTCTGGGTAGAACCAGCTCATCGCAAAACATCAAGTTTGTCGTGATAAGTGGAGGACAAATTGTAAATTCGGTCATATTACATACATATATATAACAGACGTACAAATTCAAGATGATTTTCAAAAATAATTTCACATTTAAAAAGCCAAAAAGGTCATTTTAACAGTCTAAATAGTTTATCAGTTTGCCGATATCAAATACAAGTAACAATATCAAACCACTGCTTTCTTGAATTTGGGCATAATTTCTGCGTACTTTAATCTTAATAAAGACGATTTGGCATGCCAACATTATTGTTAGACAGTACAAAACCCACTCTAAATGTTATTTTCTATAAACAGCACACTAGGGGTCTCTGCTTAAAATAGATATCGACGTCAGAGTGAATTACCCGGATAACATATAAAACACGACCTCTAAAGTAAGTAGTCACATGGTTTAAAAAAAGCAGCGTGGCTCGGATAGCAAACACCTGTTGGCAATGATAAATTTGAATTTATGCTTGTCTGTTTACATTTCTATGGCATCAATGAACAGAATATTGCAGGACTTTTCAGGACTTACCTAGTTAGTAATATGATTGTTGTGTTTTTTGTTTTCTTTTGTTCCATCGCACAAACACAATTATGGTCATGTTGCGACGTCCACCTAATTATTGGTGATGGAAGACCCGGACTTATGTCTGGGTAAAACCACCGGCACACCGCAGATTGGCTGGAAAACATCGTCACATTAAAGTTTTGCCCACGACCGGACTCGAACCCACACGGTTCAAGGGGCTAAGGAGTTTTAAGTCAGCACCCCCAATTTAGTAATATGAGATAAAAACATTTGACTCAAACTGTCAGATACCACCTTTAATGAGTACCAACATTGTTAGGAAGAAAATTGTAGGGAAAGTTTTTTTGTTTTGTTACATCGCACCAACACGATCATGGTAATATTCACAGCATCCAGCTAATTATTGATGGAGGAATACCCCAGGCTTATGTCTATGTAGAACCACCAGCACACTGCAGGTTAGATGGAAAACCTACCCACTTGGAAATTCTCACCCCAACCGGAAGAATGTGGTGAGGGGCTGAGAAGTTATTATGTATGTATGTTAAGTTTATGAGTGTGTAGAAGTAAATTAATTGTAGGGTTGTTATGCAAGTATGTTTGTTAGTTAATTGGGTTTATCTTCCAACCCTAAAAAGAGAGATGGGATTAGCCGGCATTTTTGCCGATACTGCGCAGCGACATTTCTATCATTATAGCACAGGGGCACTAATGAGGTGCCCAGGGACTGAACCCGGCCGGTCCATTATACTGACACCGACGAGTCAAGAGTAATGCTGTCCCCTTAGCCCCGAGCGTTAGGAGGGAAGCCACTACTACCAACTTAAAAGTCTTTGGTTTGACCCGGCCGGGGTTCGAACCCACGACCTCCCGATCCGCAAGTCGACGCTCTACCACCCTAAAAAGAATTTAATAGACTTTAGAAATGATTATATAACAGAACACTCTAAGCAGTGTAGTTTGTTTGTTGGATTTATCATCCTACCAATAGTATTTCAATTATCTGGAGACGGTGTCCACTTGAAGCAGCTATAGTGCTTCCTTCACTATGTATAGCATGCTGTGAACACCTGGCATAATACCACACCCAGTGACATTATCCTGACACTGGGCCAACCAGTTGTGAAACTACCCTTATATTTGCTTGAGCGTTAGCAAAGGAGCTATACCACTACCATTTTTTACGGCTTTGGTATGTTGCTGCCTGAATCCAACCCAGGGCCTCCCCTACCATTTATGGACAATCTTGATCCAGGACCACCCACAGAACATGTATACTAAATGTGGTTGCTCAAGCTCTTGTAGTTTCAGACTCATTTTCTAAGTTTTCCTAAATAGCCTTATTTGGAAAATGTCCACTCCCCTGGTGGCCATGTTTTTTGACAGATCAGAATCAATTCAAAAATCTTCATACAGGATCATCCAAAGAACATGTATACCAAATATCAAGGCTCTAGCTCTTGCAGTATTTTACAAGAATATTTTCTTAGTTTTCATACATAGCCATATATAGAAAATGGCCATGTTTTTTGACAGATCAAAATTATCTGAACAACTTTTCGGTCATTCTGCCTTCTTACGCTTATTAAAGTTTGGCTAAATATGGCTGAGCAGTTCCAGAGGAGATTTCATTTGAAAATGTGATGCCCTACGATCACAACAGCTCACCCTGAGCATAGGCTCAGGTGAGCTTAAAATGTCCAATTATCTTTATAATTTGCTTTTCCACACATAAAGTAATGGCTAACCTCAAACAGATTTGACTTTTCTATAACCATGGACACAACAAAGGAAATTTATAACTGATTTAATTAGGCTATTCTGACCAGTTGTTATAATATTTGACAAAAGTATTGATATAAAATTGATATCATCAGTAACCAGGGATACAACTATGGAATGTATTCCTTATATATCTTACGGCCAACCGACCCTACCAATCTCATTCTGAACTAACCAAGGTCAAACTGACCAAGTTACCGGAAAAATGCGGTACCAAAAGCTATCAACAGACACCTTAGATACATTCTCTAAACCCCAAAAGTCATTTAAACTAACCATACACTCACCATTGCTGCAACTTATGTAAGTCCTACATTGAAAAGAGATCAGTTTCTTTTGAATATCTAATAGACCCTTTCCTGTTGCCAAAGAAACAAGTGAGCATATAGCAGACATGTAAAAACTTCCTTTCTGTTGCCAGGCATAAGAAAAGGTCTGAACCAAAATATAATATTGCTATTTCTTCAAATGAAAAAAAAATTCTCTGATTTTATGGCATGAGCTTCAATCTTTAAACATTTTTAAATAACTACATTTTGTAACCATGACTACGAGATGCAGAGCAAACACAAAAATGCACAGAGCAACCTGTCCTACTTCAAATTGTGAATTGCTTTTCTTAAAAAATTCTTAAAACTGTTAAAAAATATCAAGTAATCCTATTCTGTTGCCATGGCAAAAATACTTCAGTACATGTTGCTAGGAATCTTAACATCAAAACTTTCATTGAAAATTTCCTAAAACAGTTTAAATACAAGAAAGTGACTCTAATATTTTGTAATGAAAGCACCATTTTATGATTGCATGCTGCCAGGCAACTTAACATCACAGCAGATACACAGGGAAGTCTGCCCCTTGATGTAACTGTGACATAGGCAAAGTCGGCGCAGGGTGTGGTGTTTCCTGACATAACTGTGGTCTTTATGTCCAGCGCTGGGTAGAAGATGTATATGATTGTCCTTTTTGCTGCACAGGGGGCGCCATATGACTTTAGGGCACCATGAGCATTTATCTCCAGGCAGTAACATGGTTCACAGAGCAGGTCTGTTGAGAATAATAACAATAATAATTATAAAATATTAAATGTTAATAGATATGGTATTACCTAGTTATACATTTAGGCTTCTGTCAAACTCCAGTCGCTCGAACACCAGAACGGTAAAATTACCATATTGGTTGAACAAAACTGCCAGTCCCTGCTTTTTGCTTTCTTTGTTCGACATAAATAATGATTGGATGGCTCTTACAACCTTATGTTTGAACAAGTTGCTGGTCTCTACAGTCTATTTACCTATATCTTCACACATTACCTGTCAAACAGTCATCTCTGCTATGTACTTTGATGTGTCTCAACTTGGATTTGAACCCAGTTAACAGAGACATGGTCGCTTTAGTGTGCTATCTTTAGGTGGCATTTTACTGTAGTGTCTAATCTAGGGTTTGATACTTACATGATCTGTGTCCAGTATCTTCTGTATGGTGGTCCGTACCTCATCAAGGTCCTCAATTTTCAGGCTCCTTGATAAACTGCTCAGCATAGGGATGTTGATTCAGCAACTGGAAAGTGAGGAAAAACATTTGTAATGACACAACACAGAAAATGATAAAGATGAAATCCTGGTAGGTTCCAGGTTCAAAGCTGGGCACAGACAAAGCAAAATCATTAAAAACAGTAGTAGTAGCAGTTTTGCTCCCTTGCTAAAGCAGAAAAATGAAATATCATTTCGGGACTTAACCTTGACGTAAGAAACATTCTCTACAACCTTTTTTCTCACCTTTTTCTGCACCCTGTTGAAGAGGTCCTGCTTGCTGTCAGGGCTGTGATGGCATGTTTCCAGCGAGGCCAGCTACAACATCCTCCTCCACACATAACCCTCCTGCTCATTGAGGTCAACCAGCAGGTACATCAGTCCCTCAAGGTCAGCTGTGATGTTTGCCTGGAAGATTTTTATTATGTACAAAACAGGACTTAGAGTGTAACTCCTCCGACTGCTCAGAAACTAAATGGGTCCCATTTGGGGCCAAGGACTTAATGTGAGGTCTTCCAGCTGACCTGCAGTGCACCAACCGTTCTACCCAGACAATTGTCTGAGATCTTCCAGCTGACCTGCAGTAAACCAACCGTTCTACCCAAACAATTGTCTGAGATCTTCCAGCTGACCTGCAGTAAACCAATCGTTCTACCCAGACAATTGTCTGAGGTCTTCCAGCTGACCTGCAGTGCACCAATCGTTCTACCCAGACAATTGTCTGAGGTCTTCCAGCTGACCTGCAGTGCACCAATCGTTCTACCCAGACAATTGTCTGAGGTCTTCCAGCTGACCTGCAGTAAACCAACCGTTCTACCCAGACAATTGTCTGAGATCTTCCAGCTGACCTGCAGTAAACCAATCGTTTTACCCAGACAATTGTCTGAGGTCTTCCAGCTGACCTGCAGTAAACCAACCGTTCTACCCAGACAATTGTCTGAGGTCTTTCAGCTGACCTGCAGTGCACCAATCGTTCTACCCAGACAATTGTCTGAGGTCTTCCAGCTGACCTGCAGTGTACCAATCGTTCTACCAAGATAATTGTCTGAGATCTTCCAGCTGACCTGCAGTATACCAATCGTTCTACCCAGACAATTGTCTGAGGTCTTCCAGCTGACCTGCAGTATACCAATCGTTCTACCCAGACAATTGTCTGAGGTCTTCCAGCTGACCTGCAGTGTACCAATCGTTCTACCCAGACAATTGTCTGAGGTCTTCCAGCTGACCTGCAGTATACCAATTGTTCTACCCAGACAATTGTCTGAGGTCTTCCAGCTGACATGCAGTGCACCAACCGTTCTACCCAGACAATTGTCTGAGGTCTTCCAGCTGACCTGCAGTGTACCAATCGTTCTACCCAGACAATTGTCTGAGGTCTTCCAGCTGACCTGCAGTGCACCAACCGTTCTACCCAGACAATTGTCTGAGGTCTTCCAGCTGACCTGCAGTATACCAATCGTTCTACCCAGACAATTGTCTGAGGTCTTCCAGCTGACCTGCAGTAAACCAATCGTTTTACCCAGACAGTTGTCTGAGGTCTTCCAGCTGACCTGCAGTAAACCAACCGTTCTACCCAGACAATTGTCTGAGGTCTTTCAGCTGACCTGCAGTGCACCAATCGTTCTACCCAGACAATTGTCTGAGGTCTTCCAGCTGACCTGCAGTGTACCAATCGTTCTACCAAGATAATTGTCTGAGATCTTCCAGCTGACCTGCAGTATACCAATCGTTCTACCCAGACAATTGTCTGAGGTCTTCCAGCTGACCTGCAGTATACCAATCGTTCTACCCAGACAATTGTCTGAGGTCTTCCAGCTGACCTGCAGTGTACCAATCGTTCTACCCAGACAATTGTCTGAGGTCTTCCAGCTGACCTGCAGTATACCAATTGTTCTACCCAGACAATTGTCTGAGGTCTTCCAGCTGACATGCAGTGCACCAACCGTTCTACCCAGACAATTGTCTGAGGTCTTCCAGCTGACCTGCAGTGTACCAATCGTTCTACCCAGACAATTGTCTGAGGTCTTCCAGCTGACCTGCAGTGCACCAACCGTTCTACCCAGACAATTGTCTGAGGTCTTCCAGCTGACCTGCAGTATACCAATCGTTCTACCCAGACAATTGTCTGAGGTCTTCCAGCTGACCTGCAGTAAACCAATCGTTTTACCCAGACAGTTGTCTGAGGTCTTCCAGCTGACCTGCAGTAAACCAACCGTTCTACCCAGACAATTGTCTGAGGTCTTTCAGCTGACCTGCAGTGCACCAATCGTTCTACCCAGACAATTGTCTGAGGTCTTCCAGCTGACCTGCAGTGTACCAATCGTTCTACCCAGACAATTGTCTGAGATCTTCCAGCTGACCTGCAGTATACCAATCGTTCTACCCAGACAATTGTCTGAGGTCTTCCAGCTGACCTGCAGTATACCAATCGTTCTACCCAGACAATTGTCTGAGGTCTTCCAGCTGACCTGCAGTGTACCAATCGTTCTACCCAGACAATTGTCTGAGGTCTTCCAGCTGACCTGCAGTATACCAATTGTTCTACCCAGACAATTGTCTGAGGTCTTCCAGCTGACATGCAGTGCACCAACCGTTCTACCCAGACAATTGTCTGAGGTCTTCCAGCTGACCTGCAGTGTACCAATCGTTCTACCCAGACAATTGTCTGAGGTCTTCCAGCTGACCTGCAGTGCACCAACCGTTCTACCCAGACAATTGTCTGAGGTCTTCCAGCTGACCTGCAGTATACCAATCGTTCTACCCAGACAATTGTCTGAGGTCTTCCAGCTGACATGCAGTGCACCAACCGTTCTACCCAGACAATTGTCTGAGGTCTTCCAGCTCATCTGCAGTGTACTACTGGTTCTACCCAGACAATTGTCTGAGGTCTTCCAGCTCATCTGCAGTGTACTACTGGTTCTACCCAGACAATTGTCTGAGGTCTTCCAGCTCATCTGCATTGTACTACTGGTTCTACCCAGACAATTGTCTGAGGTTTTCCTACACCAAAAATGCTGGACTTTGCTATAATGACCATAATTATGTCACTGTGATGTATTTTAAAAAAACAACAGGCTAAACAAATCACCAGTTATATCACCTGATACTGGAGATATTACAATGACTTTGGTAAGTTACAGCCCATGATTGAACCCTGGGCCACCAGTACCTGGAGCCGACACTTTACCCCAGAAAGTTTCTTTGTTTATTTGGTTTATTGCCCCCCTACCGCAAACAGCATTTTGGCTATTTGGAGACTGTGTCCACTTGAAGCAGATATCTTGCGGCCGTAATGTGCATAGCATGCCATGAACACATTGTCCTAAGACCGGGCCAACCAGTCGTGGAACTACACTTATATTTGCTTGAGCATTAACATGGCTATACCACTACCATTTTAATTGACTTTGGCATGTCGTAGCTAGAGATCAAGCTCGGTGCCTTTCGTACCTGGAGCCGACACTCTACAGATTGTGCTACCAGGTCCAATCCCGAAAGTTAACCATATGTAACAAGAGCACCGCACGGTGGAGCAAAATAAACCCATCAATAGGGCATTTTGAAACAAAATGCTGTGCACTCTTGTGCAATGCAATATGGCAAAGTTTTGGACTGCACTCTGGGTTATTGCAAGAAAAACTGAAATTAAAGTAGATAACTTTAAAAAAATCTGTAATCTGGCAAACTGCTGTACACTGTTGTGCAATGGACTCTGGCGTGAATGTGGACCTCAATCTGAGTAATTGAAAAAAACAAAGGGAAATACCATCAAATATACAAAAAATTACATGAGAGTAATGGCATTTGTGCAGAAAGGAGACAGTTCTTATGCACTGCACTCTGTTTCAATAACATCTATCCACCTATGAAGTTTCAAGTCAATAGCTTTAATAATGTAGGAGTATGGTCCAAAGTACAAAAAATGAACTAAAGGGAATAACTCCAAAATCATGAAGAGTACAGTGACGGTTCTTATGCACTGCACTCAGTCTAAATGAGATCTATCCACCTGCAAAGTTTCAAATCAATAGTTTTGATATTATAGGAGTTATGACAAGAAAGTTAAACAAAGGGGCACGACTCCAGTCATGAAGTACAGAGTTACGGTTCCTGTGCAGTGCACTTTGTCTCAATAAGACCTATCTATGTATCAAGTTTCAAGTCAATAGCCTTGATTATGTATTAGTTGTGCTCCGGACAAGAAAATTAAACAAAGGGCAATTACTCCAACAGCATGAAGTTCAGAGTGATGGTTCTTTTGCAGTGCACTCCGTTTCAATGAGATCTATCCACCTATGAAGTTTCAAGCCAGTAGCTTTGGTAGTGTCAGAGTACTCTGGACAAACATCTGGATGCCCCCTGACCACCTGCCCGCCCGTATGCCCGCCATGGGTGATCCCATAATACGTCCCGTTTTCAACGGGGGTATAATAAATTATTGTTGCCAGAACCTATCCCACAAAATGCTGTTTTATGATGATCTACACCTAAGTGAACAGTGAAGCATAACACCAGAATCCTAATTTAAAAAATGAATTTCCTATCTGAGCCACGCCGCACTGTTAGCGATTTTTTAACCAACAAAAACCACGTGACAATTTACTTTTAAGGTCATGTTATATCACCAACCTGGTTGTCTGCTCTGGTGTCGATGTCAAGTTTTAGTAGAAATCCTTATTGTGCTTGTTTATAGATTTGAAAAGAATGAACATTTAGAATGGTTTTTAACAAGATGTGCTTTCCTGTATTTGTTCAAAATCGTCTTTGCACAGGGTTTCTGCAGAAATTATTAACAAACACCCCAAACAGTGGTCATATAGTGCTAAGTGTAATTTATATACCGGAGCGCAAAACTGTCAGATACCACCTTTAAAGTTTCCTTACTTGCAAATATCTGGCCCATGTGTTAGAAAATAGAAGACAGGCAAGCAACTTACCACGTAGGTTTAGGTGCAATGTCATTTACGGTGGCTTCACCAACGCTTCCTTTAACAGTTTTTATACAACTCCTTCCACTATTGTTATTTTGAAAGTGTCAACACATTTACAAACAGTAACACAAACAACATTCAAATATTCTTTTGTGTAAAGTGGGTCAACCATATAACAAATTAACACTCATTGGATATAACCATTCATGTAAAACTACTTGACCAACTGTTTTGGAACTAACATCAATGAGCACCACATTTTCAGAAAAAGTCCTAGGACAATATATGACAAGTAGACAATTGGCCTTATTTTTGTTTTGTTTATGTTTTGAAAAATATTGAAGGGACTAATTATGGTCATTATATGGATAACCAGCTATTTTTGTAACAGAAGACCCCAGATGAATGTCTGGGTAGAACCACTGGTGCACTACAGGTCAGATGAATGACCTTCCCACATTAAATTCAGAACGAGACTCGAACCCTAGCGGTGGGAGACTAAGCAGTCAGAGAAGATAAATTCGGCGACTCTATCACTACAACAAGGGCGTTCCACTGACCTAGCCTTATATGAGACTGTAGACTGTACCTGGTGTCGACGCTCCACCAACTGCGCTACCAAGTCCGGTCTTACTTATGTCGAAAGGTGGTTACTGAAATGCACTCAAGGTAGTTCTGGTTTAGCCAGTCGTGGAACAACTCTGATAAGCTCTGGGTAAACAAGGTAAGCATACCACAACCAATTTGCATAACAGTCAAACCACAGTAGCTTTAACACCAGATTGACCAAACAGAACTGCCAGACCCAGCATTTTGCCTCTATATAAATTACCATAAGATTGCTTGTACAACCTTAAGTTCAAACAGTCCAACAAGTTGCTGGTTCCTACAGGAAATTTACCTGTATTTTCACACCTTATCTGTTTAATAACTATCTCTGCTCTGTACTTCAATGTGTTTCATCTTGGATTTGAACCCAGTGCCTTCTGTATCTGTTTGCTATCGAGACTAGTTCTTTGGAATGGTGTATCATCTAGGGTTTGATACTTACAAGATCTGTGTCCAGTATCTTCTGTATGGAGGTCCCTACCATGTCAAGGTCCTCAATTTTCAGGGTGTATCCGAATGGCTCCCCGATAAACTGCTCAGTGTTGGGGTGTTGACTCACCAACTGGCAAGTGAGGAAAACATTTGTAATGACAGCACAGAAAATTGTAACGATGAAACCATTTTAAACTCTTACTTAACCAGTTCACTGACCTGGCACAAGTGGAGCTTTAGATGGAAAGTGTTTTAAGGATGCCTCAGCCCAAGTGTCGCTCAGGGTCTACCACGTAGTTGTATATAGTATATAGTGTATAGTAATAGATTTCAGGCTAGTGCTCTTAACTTTTAATTTCCTATACTGCAAGAGACCACAATGTTGGCCTTTATTTCAGCAGGCCTTGGCCGATATATCAATGTCCCTAAGCACTTCTCCCAAGACACATTGCCTTGTTGTGATCACTACAAGCATAGTTATTGTTGTTGTAACATCGAACCAACACAATTATGATCATGTTGGAGACGTCCAGCTAATTACTTGTACAGGACGACCCCCAGACTTAAGTCTGGTTAGAACCACCAGCACAGAGCAGATTTGCTGGAAAACCTCACATTAAAGTCCTCACCCAGACCAGGCTCTAAACCCATGGGGTAAAGGGGGAAGAGGAGGTACAAGTCAACAACCCTAACCACTTGGTCACATGTTATTCCAATAATTTTTCAAACAGAGGAGACAAAAGATGGCAAATTATAAATGACTATAAATCACAATCCACTGGATCTGATTGTGTAATCAGTAGAGGTTCCCTTCAGGAATGGGTGGTTCAAAGCTGGGCACAGACATAGTAATATCATTATCATGAGGGCCATGATAACCCTATATTGCTCACCTGAGCCTTATAAACATTTAGACCTTGTGGTTATGCTTTTTGACAGATTAAAATTCTTTAAACAATCTAACCAAAGGAAGACATGAACCAAACATCAAAGCTCAAGCTTTTGTGGTTTATGACAAATTTTTCAGTTTTTCAAACTAGCCATCAAGGAAAAATGGCCACAATATTGGTGGCAATGTTTTTAATGGATCAAAATTCCTTGAAAGATCTTGATACAAGGCCATCCAAGGAACATGTATGTAACCAGATGTGTTTTATCACTTGTTGTTTTGTTATTTCAATTCTTGGTTCTTTTATCCCTTTAAATTCCTTTCGTGGTGAAATAGTTCCTTTTGGTCCTTTCCTATAATTAAGTACGTTGGTGTTAGTTTTAATTCGTGGATCACGTGAAGTTTCGCGGGAAAGTGGCATTGTATGATATGATTTGATCCATGATAGTTGACACTTTCAAAAAGTATTATTTTTTAATACTTTGAAGTTATTAAACGAAGTAAGTGGTTTTTATTGTTTGTCTAATTGTTATTTTACCGTATTGTGAGCTGTAAAGTTTATAAAATTATTATAAAGGTTGATATTGAACCTTTTGTATATTGTCATGTGAATTCGCGATAATTAGAATTGCAGCATTGGATTGTAACATAATCAATGGCTTGTTTTTACAATTGTTTAATGTTTTCTATAACAATTCCTGCATGTTTTAACATTACAGTAACGCACACGAGTGGATGAGGAGGAGAGAGATTTCAGTCAATGCCACATATTGGTAAGATTAATTTGTCTAAAAGAAGTTTATTTTTAATACCAGTTTAATTTGTGACTTAAGTTATTAGTAAGCCACCACGAAACAGTGATAACGATTACTGTTAATAATGTCTATATCAGTTGTTTTATTAACTATGACCATTCATTTATCTTTAATTTATAAAGTAAATTATGTATGTTGACATTTTATATTGTTTGTAAAGTATTTGAATGTAATTTATCATATGTAATGCTGTTTAATGTAATACATAATTATTGCAGGAGTTAGCCCTCGATAATTTGTATACATATTAGATGCTTTCTGTATTATTTGTTTCAGGCTGTAAAAAAGCAAATAAAGAAGAGTCACCATCGATCTGCTGTTACACTTATTGCAACTTTACATAGAAGACAAAGAATAAAAAGAACAGTATAATATATTTTACAATCTTTGATTTGTGACTTTACCCTCAGAATAATAACCAAAAAAATTAAATAACAAGAAGTCACAAATGGCGCCCAATGAAAAGTGTTGAAGTTTAATTTTCCAAGTTTTGAAATTTAATATAACAGATTTTGAAATTTAATATTATAAATGCAGTGTTTGCTAGTGAATTGAATTAATCAAATTGTGTTCAACGGAGATGCATCTGTTGTAAAGATTTTCAACAGTTTATATAAATATATAAATGTGCACGTAAAAAAACTAAAAAGTCAATTTTATTGTGATTGTGTTTTACTTGTGTGATCACACATATTCATTCTGCATTCATCATCGCCAGGATTTGAGCTTCATCGAGATAGACATCCAAAGACGTTCAGTGGTGTAGACTGTTTGGACGGTACAATCAAACGTTCAGTGGTGTAGACTGTTTGGACGGTGTAAACCAGTTCTGGTGGCTTGTGTTGTGTGTTGTACCCTGTACCTACCTACCTATAAATCTAGAGTAACAGTGAGTAAGATAATTATTGGAAATTTGAAAATTGCAGTTACTATTTTATTAATATTGCCAGATTTGTTTACTAAACTTAAGATGATATTATTTTGTTTCTAAATTGTTTTCAAATAACTGCAGTTTTTAATGATTTCCATTTAATGTGAGTGATATTGTAATTATGAGAGTGAATACTTCACTAAAGCATGTTTAAATATTGGTGGTCAGTATTTCACTGGTAAAGGCTATCACGTAAACACTCACTTTAACTTTTTCATACCCTACCCCTTTTATTTTATTAATTTTCACATCTAATAAATATAGAAATACATCCATGCTGCTTTTCTAGAACAAAATCTTTTTGTATAAGTACAAAACAATTGTCAGTAAATTTTACAGCTCATAATTTTAATTTACTGCTTCTTAATTCTGTCTTGAATAATTGGCATATATCATTGTGTCTGTTGATATAAATTGGTTGCTCATATTTATTTAAAGTTCTGTTGGCTCTTCAAAATATTTCATTCAATACAGTTTGTATTGAATTGTCCCAGTGGAAATTGGAAAATTCATGTAGGTGATTGTTTTCTCTGATATTTTCGGTTATTCTGGTGATTACCTCCCTTTTTGTTTACATACTGACTGGCTGACCCGTACAGATATTTCTACAGACGTTTTATATAATAAGCACTGGTAGTTAAATCTAGTTTTAAATAAGTGTTAATATATACTGAATATAGCTGTTCAACTGAAACAGTATAGTAGGTTAATTAAAGTTGTTTGTTTATTTGTACTTATAGCTTATAAAGTAGTTGTAATTTAGTTGTATTTGTTATATATGTAAAATGTAGCTTTCCTAAAAAAAAAAAAAAAAAAAAAAAAAAAAAATGTTTTAGTTTGGTGTATTATAGTTAATTCAACAAGATTAATAGTTTATTTAGTACACATTTAAAGTAGTGTTTGTTAGTAATTGTCAAGTAATTAGGTTGAATTTGCATATAATTGTCACACTTAGTAAATTATCAAGTATACAACCTTCGGACATTGACACGGATTATATGATCAGAGTCTACAACGACTTACCGTATTAGGTCTATAGACACCCCCCCCCTATTGCTACAATTGTTCTATTTTGTATGATTTGCAATTCTTTGCAGGTTGTTAATTTTGTTTGTGACATTTGCACATATATTTATTGAGCTCATTATTTGTTGAAAAGAAGATTTTTCATTTACACGTAAAAGGGAGATAATTAATGAATACGTTAAATGGGAGATAATTCAAAACTTGAATTTTAGTGGTTACATACAGTTTAATAGTATACTTTCTTAACATATTTTCATTAAAATTAAGATTCTGATGAATTAGTAAGTTAAATTAAGTTTTTTTAAATATTACATAACTTCCTTCCTTATCATTTACAGTTAGAAAAGGATAAGTTCTTGTTTTCAGCATTCTATTTCAGCATATAAAAATAATAGTGCAGTTTACAGTGAAAATACTGATTACTGTTAACAACACGATCACAGTGCAAGTACTTCAAAATGGCTACACGTGGAGATTTAAACAATAAAGGATATGAGTCAGAAGAAGAAACAGAAGCATATAAAACAGAAAACATTACAAAAGAAGATATGAAGCTCATACAAACCCTACACTTACTGGGAATTAAACCAAAAGTCGAATCGCCAGAAGATGTTATCACTTTGATGAAGACATTTGGTGATGTTAAGGAAGAACAGAAAGAAGAAAAACAACATGTAGGAGGACATCATTTCCCAAAACTTTCAACATTCTTTGGAGAGGAAGGGAAAGGCGAGGCTACTTGGGAAAAATTCAAATACGAAGTAGAAGCTCTTTTGATTGATGGATGTTTTACAGAGATGCAGATTTTACTAACCATTCGACGAGCCATCAAGGGAAGCGCTGGAGAAAAGATAAGACGTTTGGGTCCAGGAGCCAACTTAAGACATGTAATGGAGAAACTAGAAAGTTCGTATGGAATGGTGGAAACAAAAGAAACAGCAATGAAAGAATTTTACACTTGTGAGCAGCAACAAAATGAGACTGTGGAAAACTTTGCTTCTCGACTAGAGGAACATTTTGATAGAGCGGTAGAGCTTGGCGGATTACGGCGGAGTGATACAGATATTTTAAAACAGGTTCTGTATTCGGGATTAGTTAAAGACTTGAAACAAATGTCTACGTACCAGTGTGACAGAATTGCTGACTACGACAGATTTAAAAGAGAACTTAGAAAGATGGAATTGGAGATGAAAAGAGATGTTGCAAGAAATATCAACACATGTAAAACTGCATTGCAATCCGAAAAAAAGGAATCAGAACTCGCGGAGGTAAAACAGCTTCTACAACAACTTAATGCAAGAATGGACACCTTAGAGCAGCATCAAAAGAAGTTGGAACAACATCATGTACCTGAGCCGCAATACAAACAGTGGACAAGTGAAAGAAGAGGAGCATATGCCAGAGGTAGAGACACAGTTGGACGACCAGGCAACTACAGAGGAGGATTCAAACCCCAACGTCCCCAAAGATCATTGGAGCCAACTTGCTTCATTTGAAACAAGAAGGGACACATACAGACAAATTGCCCTACAATCACTCAACAGTTTGTCTGCACATACTGCCAACAGAAAGGTCATTTGAAGAAACAGTGCCCAAACTTATAAGTGCTCAAGTCGCAGGACCGGACCAGAGCACACATGCTGAAGGCAAAGGTCCCAAACTTGTAGGTAACGTCAATGAAGTTTCAGTAAAAATTGGAGATACGACAACACAAGCACTACTTGACACCGGAAGCTGCGTCAGTCTAATAGCAGAAAGCTTTTACAAAGAACATTTATCTGATAAAGAGTTAAGACCTGTTGGACACATACTTAATATAGAATGTGCTGATGGCGAAAGTTTACCATACAAAGGATACATTGAGACAGAATTAATCATAGAAGTTGGACTACCGGATAGCAAGCCTGTACCATGTTTGATGCTGATAACAAATGACACATCTTATACCAATAGAGTACCTGTTGTATTGGGAATGAACATTTTAACTGAGCTCATGACAGAATGTAAAAATAATTTTGGAAATCAGTTTCTACAGCGAGCTAAGTTATTTACACCTTGGTATCTCAGCTTTAGAATTCTAGTCCTGAGAGAGAAAGATCTTAAAAAGAATGGAAACAGACTGGCTATAGTGAGAAATGCATCTAAGAAAAATATCATCATTGGACCTAACGAAGTAGTAGAAGTGACAGGCTTTGCCGATAAGGAACTAAACATACCTTGCTCTAGTGCAATAATTGAAGAATATAAAGAAAATCAGATATCATCAGATTACAATGTTGAACCTGCACTTATCAAATATGAATACAAGAAAAATGGAATCATTAAAGTTTGTTTATCGAACATTACAACCAACACAATAGTTATACCACCTAGATCAATCATCGGTGAAATACAACCAGCAACTTTAGAAGAAGAATATTTTAACAAAATCGCTAAGGATTGTCAACCCAAAGATATTCGGAAATTACTAAATATTGATGAAGAATGTCTTCTGAACGCAGAAAAAAAAGAGAAACTGATTCAACTTCTCACCAAGCATGAAGAAATCTTTTCAGCTGATGATATGGACATAGGCATATATAATAAAATCAAGCACAGGATAGATCTCATCAATAACATACCATTCAAGCAAAGACACCGACGTATCCCTCCATCAATGATTAATGAAGTAAGAGAACACATTGAGCAACTTTTAGCCACTGGAATCATCAGACCATCAAAGTCACCATACACTTCCAACATCGTCTTAGTACGAAAGAAGAATGGCAAGCTAAGACTCTGTGTTGATTATCGTCAATTAAACTCAATTACAGTCAAAGATTCATTTGCTTTACCACGAATGGAAGAAATTTTCGACTCTCTGCATGGAGCAAAATACTTTAGCACTATGGATATGAAATCTGGATATCATCAGATAGAGCTAGAAGAGTTACACAAAGAGAGAACTGCTTTCACTGTTGGATCAATTGGATTTTATGAATACAACAGGATGCCTTTTGGACTTACCAATAGTCCTGCGACATATCAACGCATAATGCAAAATATCCTGGGAGATCTCAATATGACAATATGCTTGATATACCTTGACGACTTGATTATATTCTCAGACTCTTTTGAACAACACGTGGAACGTTAAGATATCATTTTAACAAGACTTAAAGAAGCAAACCTCAAATTAGCGCCCGAGAAATGTTTTTTCTTTAGGCCAAGAGTACAGTTTCTGGGACATGTAGTTAGTGCAAACGGCGTTGAAACGGATCCATCCAAGATTGAAAAAGTGCAGAACTGGCCAACACCGAAAAATTCAGATGAGTTAAGATCCTTTCTAGCATTTGCAGGTTATTACAGAAGATTTATAAAGAATTACAGCCAAATTGCAAGACCACTTTCTGACCTGTTACCCCCAACATCATTAAAGAAAGGACAAAAGAAAAATGTAAAACCATGGAAATGGACAGAGATAGAGCAAGCTGTCTTTAACAAGATTAAAGACCTACTATCATCTCCACCAGTTCTGGCTTTCCCTAATTTTAGTTTGCCTTTTGAGTTGCACATAGATGCCTCAGGTAAAGGCTTGGGAGCCGTACTGTATCAAGAACAAGATGGAATGAAGCGAGTTATCGCCTATGCTAGTAGAGCACTAAATAAGGCAGAGCAGAATTACAGTGCCTTTAAACTTGAGTTCCTAGCATTGAAGTGGGCAGTAACCGAGAAGTTCAGTGATTATCTGTCGGCAAACCATTTTACAGTACTTACCGACAACAACCCTTTAACACACATCTTGACATCAGCAAAGCTAGACGCTACAGGTCAACGATGGGCCTCGGCATTAGGACAGTACAACTTTACCATCAAGTACCGTGCTGGACTTAGGAATCAAGATGCCGATGCTATGAGCAGGTATCCTTATTTCAAGACAGTTGATAGCAATGTCACAGTCATAAATATAGAAGACAAAACGGTAAAAGAAATCTGCAATGTCATGACAATTCCGTTAATTGAGACTATTCCATCATTTTCTTTGCATATATTGGAGACCATAGAAGAACAAGGACAAACTTTAGCTCAGAAAGAATTCAGAGAGATACGGAGAGCCCAGAGGAGTGACAATCTTGTAGAAAGATGGAGAAGAGCTGTGTTAGATAGAAGAATTCCTGATAATTATTACACCAAAAATGACATTACTATGAAGAAGCAGTTCAAACATTTAAAGATGAAAAAAGGAATATTATTCAGAACAATAGAAGACAATGGAGAAGTAATTGAACAGCTAGTTGTGCCACGCTGTTATAAAGAAGAAATCCTTAAAGGATTACACAACGACGTTGGACATCCCGGACAAGACCGCACCATTAAACTCGCAAGAGAACGCTTTTATTGGCCAGGTATGGGAAAAGAGATAGCGGAATACGTTGAAAAGTGTGAGAGATGTATTCGACGTAAGTCATCTGTAGATAAAGCTCCCCTGGTCAACGTGTAAACAACGTATCCATTAGAAATAGTATGTATGGATTTCTTAACATTAGAACCAGCAAAAGGCAACATTGGAAACATTCTTATTATTACAGATCACTATACAAAGTTCGCCAAAGCCATTCCCACAAAAAACCAAACTGCAAAAACAACAGCCGAAACATTATACAATGACTTTATTTTAAACTTCGGAATTCCAACAAGATTACATTCAGACCAAGGTGCAAATTTCGAGAGTGAGATAATAGCAGAACTCTGTCGACTGACAGGTGTGAAGAAAAGCAGAACAACACCTTATCATCAACAAGGGAATGCAGGCCCAGAAAGGTTCAACCGAACACTTTTAAATATGTTGGGTACACTCGAAGAAGATCAAAAGTTGAATTGGAAAAAGTACATCAATTCATTAGTCTATGCATACAACTGTACACCACACGAATCTACTGGATATGCCCCTTATGAGTTGTTATTTGGAAGGAAACCATTGTTACCAATAGATGTAATATTTGAAAATGCCAGAGAAGAGAACAACAACAAATGTACTGAAGAATACCTGGAGGACTTACACGAGATAATAAACAGAACTAGAGAGATTGTGGAACAGCATTCCCAGAAAAATAAACTCAAACAGAAAATCCAGTATGACAAGAAGGCCAAAGCAGTAGAAATCAGTGTTGGAGATACAGTTTTAATTAGAAGAAAGGCTTTCGATGGAAAACACAAAATTACAGACAAATTGAAACGGACACATACACAGTTTTGGAACAAAGACAACCGGACATCCCAGTGTACAAGTTAAAGTCGGACGTAACAGGCAAAGAGAAGGTATTGCATCGTAACCGGCTACTTCTGATGAAGAGCTATACAGACGGGACTGAGACAGGAGGAGAGACAATGCAATTCAACTTATGTACCGATACAGATGACATATCACATGACGTACCTAAAGATAAAGACAAAAGTGATGTCACTACAGAGAGAGAAAGCGATGACTCAAGTGAGGATGAATGTACAGAATGTGTACAGTTGTTTGGGGACGCCCAAAATCCTGCTAAATCACCGAGTCATGCAATTGACGGAGTAGATGTTAAAGCATCGAGTCATAGATATGAAGAAAGAGATCACATATCGCAGAGTTATGTAAAAGAAAGCGGAGAAGTAGATCGTAGTGTTAAGCCAGACGGAGATCTTGAGAAAGAAAGTAAAGCTGTTGATCGGTCTGTAAAGAAAAGAGGAGAAGATTCTCATTATGAGAATTCAACAGGAAACAGACTGGATACAACAGAAAACACCGTGGATAAGCAAAACAATAAAGTACTTGAAAGTTGTTCAGACATGGAAACTGTACACATATCACCAACTATTTCAGAACAGCAAGAAGTGCCAAAACCAATACCAGTTCCAAGAAGACGCACCAAAAATGAGACAGATAGTTCAACATTGAGAAGATCCGCACGAGAGAAGAAACCTGTTGAAAAATTTGATGAATACCTGATGTATGGGGCTGTTAATCAACAGGTAGATCCAAAGTTGACTGCACTTGAGGAATTAGTTAATTCTGGAACGTTGAGTAAAATGGACACATTAACTGCTCATAAAATTCTAAGTGCACTCATAAATTAAGCTACATGCATTTGTTTCAGCAGATTTTTACTGTTGTATTGTATGTTTTAATTGTAACTTTCCTTTTCAGCTATATTGATAAACATATTACTTTTGTACTGACTAAGATACTAACTCAACTAACTATTAATATTTTTACAATTTGCGTGGTCACAAATTCCTCTTGAGGGGGAGGAAAATGAAGAAATGTGTGAAATATATGCGTACATATTTCGTTCATAAGACTTCTTTTCACTAATTGATAGTTAATTAGTGTATGTATTACAGATGTATTTTGTATGTGTAACACTACAAATGTAGACTTACATAGATGTGATTGCTAGTGTATAACAATAGTGTACAAGAAGGAGTTGGGGTTGTAAGCAGTTGGGAAGATCGGTAAACAAGTTTGTTTTTTCTTGGCTTCATTGTTAGTAATCATATTTTAATTAATTGTATATTTGTAGTATGTTATTTGTACGTCCATACGGATATAGATTCTTTATGTACATTAATTGTTGACAGTATTAGGTGACCAGAAAAAAAAAAAAAAAAAAAGGTTGACTTTAATGACGAGACGTCATTTTTAGACAGAGGGGGAGAGTGTAACCAGATGTGTTTTATCACTTGTTGTTTTGTTATTTCAATTCTTGGTTCTTTTATCCCTTTAAATTCCTTTCGTGGTGAAATAGTTCCTTTTGGTCCTTTCCTATAATTAAGTACGTTGGTGTTAGTTTTAATTCGTGGATCACGTGAAGTTTCGCGGGAAAGTGGCATTGTATGATATGATTTGATCCATGATAGTTGACACTTTCAAAAAGTATTATTTTTTAATACTTTGAAGTTATTAAACGAAGTAAGTGGTTTTTATTGTTTGTCTAATTGTTATTTTACCGTATTGTGAGCTGTAAAGTTTATAAAATTATTATAAAGGTTGATATTGAACCTTTTGTATATTGTCATGTGAATTCGCGATAATTAGAATTGCAGCATTGGATTGTAACATAATCAATGGCTTGTTTTTACAATTGTTTAATGTTTTCTATAACAATTCCTGCATGTTTTAACATTACAGTAACGCACACGAGTGGATGAGGAGGAGAGAGATTTCAGTCAATGCCACATATTGGTAAGATTAATTTGTCTAAAAGAAGTTTATTTTTAATACCAGTTTAATTTGTGACTTAAGTTATTAGTAAGCCACCACGAAACAGTGATAACGATTACTGTTAATAATGTCTATATCAGTTGTTTTATTAACTATGACCATTCATTTATCTTTAATTTATAAAGTAAATTATGTATGTTGACATTTTATATTGTTTGTAAAGTATTTGAATGTAATTTATCATATGTAATGCTGTTGAATGTAATACATAATTATTGCAGGAGTTAGCCCTCGATAATTTGTATACATATTAGATGCTTTCTGTATTATTTGTTTCAGGCTGTAAAAAAGCAAATAAAGAAGAGTCACCATTGATCTGCTGTTACACTTATTGCAACTTTACATAGAAGACAAAGAATAAAAAGAACAGTATAATATATTTTACAATCTTTGATTTGTGACTTTACCCTCAGAATAATAACCAAAAAAATTAAATAACAAGAAGTCACATGTACACCAAATATCAAGGCTCTAGCTTTTGTCGTTTCTGACAATAACATTTTCTAATTTTTTTCTAAATAGCCTTATATGGAAAATGGCCACGCCCCTTTTGGCCAGGTTTTTGATTGGATCTGAATTACTTAAACAATCTTGATATATGACCACCCAAAGAACATGTATACCAAATATCAAGTTTCTCGGTCTTGCAGTTTCCGACATGAAGATTTTCTAATTCCGACATAGCCATATATGGAAAATGGCCACGCCCCTGGCAGCCCCGTTTTTTGACGGATCAAAATTATTTGAACAACTTTTCGTTCCCCCTGCCCACCTAACCATCTGAAAAAGTTTAGCTGAATTTGGCCTAGCATTTTCATCAGAGATGTCATCAGATGTCGTTTGAAAATGTTGACGGATGTGTGACAATGGGCAATCACAATGGTAATAGTAGAAGTATTGCTCTCTGCTAAATCTGAAGCAGATATTTGGGTAGTTCCACAACTGTGTGGCCTAGTGTAAGAATAATGTAACCAGAAGTGATTATGTCAGGTTGTTTATGGGATGCTATCATAGTGAAGTCGGTAGTATATGTTCATAAAGTAGACAATGTCTCTGGAAAACTGAAAGATCGTTTTAGGTTTTAACCTTAATGTAACATTCACTACAACCTTGTTTTTTTCTCACTTTTATCTGTGTCCTTTTAAAAGGTCCTGTTTGCTGTCAAGGTTTGTGATTGCATGTTTTACGCATAGCTCTGTCGCTCACTGGTTCGACCAGCAGGCCCCTCCAGGTCAGCTGTGATGTTGGCCTGGAAGATTTTTATTTTGTATTCATACAAAACTGGACTTGTAACTTATCTGACTGCTTAGTCACTACATGGGTTAGAGTCCTGTTTGAAGCCAAGGACTTAAGGTGAGGTCTTCTATCTGACCTGCAGTGTGTCGTTGGTTCTACACAGACAAGTGTCTGGGGTCTTCCCACACCAAGATAGCTGGACATTGTTATAATGACTGTGATGCTGTGATGTATATTTTTAAAACAAAAACTGGATTACAGTCAATAATTTTAGTTAAGAATGCCTGAGTTAGTCATTGGCTTTGTTAAGTTTGCATATAACGGAAAATAATGCTTGGTGCAATGAGACATTAATGAATAGTCTCCCCTGAATAATCCCTAAATACAAGTAGGTCCTTTCATTTGTCTTATTTGGTTTTATGCTTTTGCTCTATGGAGTGTGTTGACTTTTCTGCCTTTCTTGTGATACCCACATTAACCATCATCAATTAACATTTCCATTTTCTTTTTTTAAATAACATATCTCTAAGTATTTGAATTAATCTTAGGGTTATATTTATGCAAAAGTAAGAAATTTCACTGTTCGTAATTGCAATATCTACAAAAATACAGGCGATAATGTCCAAGAATTGCAGCTACAAGGACCTACCGTTTGGAATACCTCAGATATTAACAACCAAGGGAGACAATTTCCATTTCTCCAATATACCCCATTCCTCTAATTTTAGAATTAAGAAATTATTGATGATTGCGCAGGACATATCATTAAAAGCAAGAAGAATCGCCATGGCAACTAACCTCTTGGCCATGGAGAACATCAAACCTCTACAGCCATACTACTTCTGGTTGGTATACTGCTGTACTTTATACAGCAAAGTTTTAACTGAGTGTAATACTAATACAATTAATAAAGTTCTTAGTTCATAAAATTCTTAGTTCATAAATTTGTCAGTTGTAAATGTACCAACCAATGAAACAAGAAATAAAAACAAGATGCTTTGTTCAAAAAACACATGCCAACCCCGGTAGCATAGTTTGTCATGATAAACCAAGAAATAAGGGTAGCCAGAGTTATGTAACTTGTCAGGGTCATGACCAGTGCCCTGTTTAGTAAGTGTGCAAACTTTCATGCCACTGCTCTTTGTAGAAAGTGAGAAATATCCAACTTGCCAAAACAGGTTAACCATAATTTCTAAGTACAAAAAGGGGGGATAAATCATGAAATAAAGGCTGCCATTGTTTTTTTTATATTTCGGCAGAGTTATCAGTTTATTTGAATCAAAGGATGGCTTAATGATTAAATGCTACTTATGTCTTATGTGTCATATATTTCTTGTTTTGAACTGTTTTGCAAGGCATTAAGAAATGGAATTCAAACCTGACTCACACAACCAAAGGGAGATCATCAGCTGGTGCCTTCACTGAACCGTAGCATGCTGATCTGGGACACAAACCCTCAACCTGCAATAAATAAGGTTAGTGCTGCCTTAACAGTTATATGAGAAATAATGTCACTGTGAGGTATTTCTAACAGCAGAAATAATAAAAATCAGTTTTTACAAATAATGTCACTTTGAGGTATTTCTTACAACTGAAATAATTAAAAATCAATTTTTACAAATAATGTCACTGTGAGGTATTTCTTACAACAGAAATAATTAAAAATCAATTTTTACAAATAATGTCACTGTGAGGTATTTCTTACAACTGAAATAATTAAAAATCAATTTTTACAAATAATGTCACTGTGAGGTATTTCTTACAATTGAAAAAATTTAAAAAAATACTGTTGATGAGGCTGTTGAGATAAAACAAGTTTCATTTAAACCACAACTATAGATACATTATGTAAACAAATGATTAATGTTATATAAAGAATATTTGGAAGATTTCTTTAATTATATTTTTTTTTTTACTTAGTTAACATAAATTAATAGATTGTTGCTTAGTGTTGTGATTATTTTGAAAGTCATCTTGGTGTTAGATAATAATGCAATGCATTTCACAGCAGTTTTTTCTTTAGATCTGAAGCTGTCTTGTTTTGTTCGTTTGTAGCAAAACTAAACAAAAGGGCCATGATGGCCCTTTATCGCTCACCTGAGTGCTGTAGACATTTAGCAAAAATATCAGCAATGTTATCACAGACCAGAATAATAATAATACATGTACAAAAGCAACATATGGACAATCAGTTCTAATTTTTTTTACTACATGGACATATATTGAAAATGGCCACGCCCCTGGCAGCCGAGCTTTTTTTACGTTTACAATTCTTTGAACAATCTTAATACAGGGCCACCCAGGCAATATTTCTACTAAATATCAAAGCTTTAGCCCTGGTAGTTTCTGAAAAGAATATTTTCTAAGTTTTCCTTTATAGCCATATATAGAAAATTACCACACCCATGGCGGCCCTGTTTTTTTATGGATCCAAATTGTATGAATCACTTTTCATTCCCCACTGCCTACTGAAACTTCGGAGAAAGTTTGGCTGAATATGTCCTAGTGGTTTCAGGGATGTTATTTAAAATTGTTGACCATGCACGGGCCACTATTATTTATTGGTATATTTTAAGGCTTTTTTTTAAACAAGAACTTTTGCTCATAAAGTGTAAGTCCATATTTGCATAATATATTGACTTTTGTATAAACATATGCTCCAATATGTTGTGATACAATGTTATTTCCTATCGCTACTCACCTCATTGCGGTACATAATAAAGGAACATAGGGAACCATCAACACCGTAGGCTGCATAGCCGGAGTCTTGACTTCTATATCTGCTGCATCCACTGTTACCATGGTAACAAAGAAAGAAACAATATTTTACATATTTAAGATATACAAGGGATGTTCAATAAGTTCAGGGAATTTTTTCCATAAAAATAAAACCACCCAATTAAATTAAGTGATACTTTGCAAATATACGATATAATATAGATACTACACTGTTAATAATTTTTATTAAAATCCAAAAAGAAATGTAAATTCTATATACATTTTAATTACTAGTTCAAACGTAAAGGCACCATGACAGGCTCCAAATGTAACATTGACATCATTACAAATCAAGAGAATGGTGCTTAGCAAGATGCATTATATACTAGGTTACTTTGGATACAAGATATTTTCCTTTTAAAGTGTCATGATCTGCAAGATTAAAGTGTCATGTACATATTGAGTTCATATCATCTTAAAACAAAATTTGATCCAAAAATATCCAAAAAGACAGTTTTTAGGGTGAAATTCCATGGACTTATCGAACAGCCCTCGTACATCTACGATGTATACACAATGGGTAGCAGGGGTCTGATTTCCAAATCTGCAGCATCCACTGTCACCATGGAAACAGAAAAGAAACATAAATAATGCATAAACTGTATTCCGTTTATCTATATACAAATTGTAAACTCAAATTAACTAGGCAGTTTTCTTCATCAATCAATTTGCTTTTTTGCATTAATTGTAAGGTGTGCCATTACATAAATGAAAGATGAATTTAAAAAACAACACTGTAGGTATTACAGAGAAAGAAAATACAAAGAACTGGATTTCTTTTTCATCAAGCATCTTAATTTTAAGATTACTTTCTAAAAGTAAGGGGGCGTCCATGGCCGAGCGGTTAGAGTCGCTAACTTGATACTTTTCAGCCCCTCACCGCGTGGGTTCGAGTCAAGGTCTAGGCTAGAACTTTCATGTGGGGAGGTTTTCCAGCTAACTGGCGGTGTGCCGGTGGTTCTACCCAGAAGTAAGTCTGGGATCTTCCTCCACCAATAATTAGCTGGACATCGCCAATATGACCATAATTGTGTCAGTGCGATGTAACAAAAAAATAATAATTTCTATATGAATAAGTCTTTCTGAAAAGTAGAAGTATATTAAACATGGACTTCAACTACTACTAAATACTTCTACTACTTCAACTACATGTAACATTGTACATCTACTACAACAATCACAACAACTTTTACTCCCACAACCACAGCCTCTACGACCAGCACTTCCACCACCAATACTTCAACTACTAACACTCCTTCTACCACCAGCAATACATATACAGCTCCTACCACCATCACTACTACTACCCCTCCTTCTACCAACAGTACTACATCTACTTCTACCACTCATTCAACCACCACCACCATTACTTCCACCACCACCACAATTACTTCTACAGCACCTCCTACCACCAGCACTACATATACAGCTCCTACCACCATCACTACTACTACCCCTCCTTTTACCAACAGTACTACATCTACTTCTACCACTCATTCAACCACCACCACCATTACTTCTACCACCACCACAATTACTTCTACAGCACCTCCTACCACCAGCACTGCTACTACTTCTACTGCTCCTTCTAAAACCTTCATAACTACTACATCTACTACTCCTTCTACCAACACCACAACATAAACTTCTATCATTTCTTCGACCACTACCACTACTACTACATCTACCACTTATTCTACCATGCGCATAACTTACCACACCATCAACAAGCACTGCTACTACTTCTACCACCCGTTTTACCACTCACACCACTACATCTGTCATGCCTTCTACCACTACATCTACCACTCCTACCACCATCACTCCTACCACCACTACATCTTCCACTCCTACCACCACTACATCTACCACTCCTACCACCACTACTTCTACCACTCCTACCACCACTACATCTACCAGTCCTACCAACCACACCACTATATAAACCACACCTACCACTATCAGTACTACTACTTCTACCACACCTACCATCCACACCACTACATCTACCACTCCTACCACCACCACTACATCTACCACTCCTTCCACCACCACTCCTACCACCACTACTACTTCTACCACTCCTACCACCACCACTACATCTACCACTCCTTCCACCACCACTACTTCTACCACTTCTACCACCACCACTACATCTACCACTCCTACCAACCACACCACTACAACAACCACACCTACCACTATTAGTACTA
Organism: Sinonovacula constricta; assembly: GCA_007844125.1. Lineage (NCBI taxonomy): Eukaryota > Metazoa > Mollusca > Bivalvia > Cardiida > Solecurtidae > Sinonovacula > Sinonovacula constricta. Next base: position 3,875,373 of record CM017571.1, read on the forward strand.
CTACTTCTACCACTCCTACACCATCACTACTACTGCTCCTTGTACCAATACCACTCCTTTTACCACCACTGTTACTAAGACTGTCAAGGTATACTGGTATACTGGTATATTGCAATACTGAATAAAGTCAATACAATACTGAGAAACACAACGACCATACTAAGGCTGTATACTAAGGTATACTGGTATATTGCAATACTGAATAGAGTCAATACAATACTGAGAAACACAACGACCATACATATGATATTATGTAAAATGTGGTTGCTGTCACTACTTTGAGCATCCAAAATCAAATACACTCAACTGATGAAAAGCAATTGCCGATGACCGACTGAAAATGAGGTTGGTAGTCAAATCCACGTCAGGTGAATTCATTCTAAACCACTCGGGAAATGCAGTGTCCTCGATTTGCATTTGCGTATTCAGTACAATTAGAAGTCAAAACTAGTTTTTTTTACTTTTGTTTTGACAATTTCATTTCTGGATTTAATAAAATCAAATGTTGCAGAGAAGCCTAAATCTTATGGACATAACATTTACAGCAAGTTGTGGCATTGTTATAAGATAGTTCATTGCAGAATAATTAGAACATTAATAATATAATTACTAATTTTTTAACAATTTAATCAAACACGACTGCTGCAAAGTGTAAACAAAAAATATGGCTGAGCTGATTTATTTTTCAAAAGAAGGCCAAATTAAATGGCAAAAGGGAATGTGTGTGTGTGTGTGTGTGGGGGGGGGGGGGGGGGGGGGGGGGGGGGGGGGGGGGGCAACTTTCGGAGTAAGACAGTTTGTTTTATTTTTTCGTTTTTTGAAATACATTGCATTGACCAATTATGTTCATTATAGCGACATACAGCTTTCTGGTGGAGGAAGACCCTAGACAAATATCTGGGTAGAACCACCAGTGCACCACAAGTCAGCTGGAAGACCTTCCCACATTAAGTCTGGTGCCCAGACCGGGACTCGAACCCACGTGGTGCTAGGCTAAGGAGTCAGGAGGTACAAGTCGGCAACTCTACCACTATGCCATGGGCGCCCCAAAGGAGAAGAGATCAAAAAAAAGATTGTTGAAGATGTCGTTGATGAGCCTGTAACAATACAGTGGAGGTACAACCTACCTACATATATTCGTGAATCATCGTCTCCATAATTCACTGGATGCATCAAACTACACTGTCATAAATTTTGCATCTACCACCATCACTACATCTTCTACCACCAGCACTACATTTACTTCCCCCTTCTACCACCAGCACTACATCTACTTGCCCTTCTACCACCTGCATTACATCTACTTCCCCTTCTACGACCAGCACTACATCTACTTCCCCTTCTACCACCAGCACTACATCTACTTCCCCTTCTACCACCAGCACTACATCTACTTCTACCACCAGCACTACCGGTACATTTACTTCCCCCTTCTACTCCCAGCACTACATCAATTTCCCCTTCTACCACCAGCACTACATCTATTTCCCCTTCTACCACCACCACTACATCTATTTCCCCTTCAACCACCAGCACTTCATTTACTTCCCCCTTCTTCCACCACCACTACATCTATTTCCCCATTCTACCACTAGCACTACATCTACTTCCCCTTCTACCACCAGCACTACATCTACTTCCCCTTCTACCACCAGCACTACATCTACTTCTCCTTCTATCACCAGCACTACATCTACTTCCCCTTCTACCACCAGCACTACATCTACTTCCCCTTCTACCACCAGCACTACATCTACTTCCCCTTCTACCACCAGCACTACATCTACTTCTCCTTCTATCACCAGCACTACATCTACTTCCCCTTCTACCACCAGCACTACATCTACTCCTTCTATCACCAGCACTACATCTACTTCTCCTTCTACCACCAGCACTACATCTACTTCCACTTCTACCACCAGCACTACATCTACTTCCCCTTCTACCACCAGCACTACATCTACTTTCCCTTCTACCACCAGCACTACATCTACTTCCTCTTCTACCACCAGCACTACATCTACTTCCCCTTCTACCACCAGCACTACATCTACTTCCCCTTCTACCACCAGCACTACATCTACTTCTCCTTCTATCACCAGCACTACATCTACTTCCCCTTCTACCACCAGCACTACATCTACTTCCCCTTCTACCACCAGCACTACATCTACTTCTCCTTCTATCACCAGCACTACATCTACTTCTCCATCTACCACTAGCACTACATTTACTTGTTTACAAGACTGTATCTACTACCTAGGCAGTTCACTAAGTCAGTATCTGCTCAGTTAACAATTTAAGTTGGAAATTGTTTTGTCGTGTGTCAGTTCTTATATTATTTAGACTCATAAACAGTGTCTAATTATATAAAATATTTGTTACCTCTTTAATAAAATCTTATGATATACAGCAAATAATGAAATGTTTCAAAGTACAATACAAACCCACTAGTTATTGATACAGAGAAATGGATATCACAATATATCACCATATGATTTTTGAGAGACAATGTAAATCCCTAACCACCACTACATCTACCACTCCTACCACCACCATCATTACTACATGTACATCTACTACTCCTTCCACCACCACCATCATCACTACTTCTACCACCCCTTCCACCAGCACCATCACTACTACTTCTACTACTCCTTCTACCACCACCATTACGACTACTTTTACCACTCCTTCTACCACCACCATCACAACTACTATTACTGCTACTTCTATCACCACCATCACTACCACTTCTACCACTCCATCTACCCCCACCATCCCTTCAACTTCTACCACTCCTCCCATCATCACCATCACTACTACTTCTACCCCTCCATCTACCACCATCACTACCACTTCTACCACTCCGTCTACCACCATCACTACCACTTCTACCACTCCGTCTATCACTACCATCACTACCACTTCTACCACTCCTCCCATCATCACCATCACTACTACTTCTACCACTCCATCTAGAACCACCATCATTACCACTTCTACCACTCCTTCTACCACGATCACTACTACTTCTACCACTCATACCACCACCATCACTACAACTTCTACCACTCCTTCTACAACCATCACTTCTACTACTATTCCTACCACCACCATCACTACCACTTCTACCACTCCATCTACCACCACCATCCCTACAACTTCTACCACTCCTCCCATCATCACCATCACTACTACTTCTACCATTCTATCTACCACCATCACTACCACTTCTTTCACTCCATCTACCACCATCACTACCACTTCTACCACTCCATCTACCATCAACACTACCACTTCTACCACACCGTCTACCACCACCATCACTACCACTCCTACCATTATCACTTCTACCTCTACCACTCTGTCTATCACCACCATCACTACCACTTCTACCACTCCATCTACCACCATCACTACTCCTTCTACCACCATTACTACTACTTCTACCACTCCTACCACCACCATCACTACTACTTCTACCACTCCATCTACCACCATCACTACTCCTACCACCATCACTACTACTTCTACCACTCCTACCACCACCATCACTACAACTTCTACCACTCCTTCTACAACCATCACTTCTACTACTATTCCTACCGCCACTTCGTCTACCATCACCATCTACTTCTACCACTCCTCCCATCATCACCATCACTTCTACTTCTACCACTCCATCTACCACCATCACTACCACTTCTACTGCTCCATCTACCACCATCACTACCACTTCTACCACTTCTCCCATCACCACCATCACTACTACTTCTACCACTCCATCTACCACCAACATCACTACTACTTCTACCACTCCTCCCATCATCACCATCACTACTACTTCTACCACTCCATTTACCACCATCACTACCACTTCTACCACTTCTCCCATCACCACCATCACTACTACTTTTACCACTCCGTCTACCACCACCATCACTACCACTTCTACCACTTCTCCCATCACCACCATCACTACTACTTCTACCACTCCGTCTACCACCACCATCACTACCACTTCTACCACTTCTCCCATCACCACCATCACTACTACTTCTACTGCTCCATCTACCACCATCACTACCACTTCTACCACTCCTCCCATCATCACCATCACTACTACTTCTACTGCTCCATCTACCACCATCACTACCACTTCTACTACTCCTCCCATCATCACCATCACTACCACTTCTACCACTACATCTTCCACCATCACTACCACTTCTACCACTTCTCCCATCACCACCATCACTACTACTTCTACCACTCCGTCTACCACCACCATCACTACCACTTCTACCACTTCTCCCATCACCACCATCACTACTACTTCTACCACTCCGTCTGCCACCACCATCACTACCACTTCTACCACTTCTCCCATCACCACCATCACTACTACTTCTACCACTCCATCTACCACCAACATCACTACTACTTCTACCACTCCTCCCATCATCACCATCACTACTACTTCTACCACTCCATTTACCACCATCGCTACCACTTCTACCACTTCTCCCATCACCACCATCACTACTACTTCTACCACTCCGTCTACCACCACCATCACTATCACTTCTACCACTCCTCCCATCATCACCATCACTACTACTTCTACCACTCCGTCTTCCACCCTAACCACCACTTCTTCCACTCCGTCTACCACCACCATCACTACCAATTCTACCACTCCATCTTCCACCATAACTACCACTTCTACCACTCCGTCTACCACCACCATCACTACCACTTCTGCCACTCCATCTTCCACCATAACTACCACTTCTACCACTCCATCTTCCACCATAACTACCACTTCTACCACTCCATCTTCCACCATAACTACCACTTCTACCACTCCGTCTACCACCACCATCACTACCACTTCTACCACTCCTCCCATCACCACCACTTCTTCCACTCCATCTACCACCATCACTACCACTTCTACTATTCCTCCCACTACCACCATCACTACCACTTCTACCACTCCTCCCATCACCACCATCACAACCACTTCTATCACTCCTCCCATCACCACCATTTCTTCCACTCCATCTACCACCATCACTACCACTTCTTCCACTCCATCTACCACCACCATCACTACCACTTCTACCACTCCTACCAACATCACTACTACTTCTACCACTCCATCTACCACCATCACTACTCCTTCTACCACCATCACTACTACTTCTACCACTCCTACCACCACCATCACTACAACTTCTACCACTCCTTCTACAACCATCACTTCTACTACTATTCCTACCACAACCATCACTACCACTTCTACCACTCCATCTACCACCACCATCCCTACAACTTCTACCACTCCTCCCATCATCACCATCACTACTACTTCTACCATTCCATCTACCACCATCACTACCACTTCTTTCCATCCATCTACCACCATCACTACCATTTCTACCACTTCATATACCACCATCACTACCACTTCTACCACACTGTCTTTCACCACCTTCACTACTACTTCTACCACATCGTCTACCACCACCATCACTACAACTTCTGCCACTTTGTCTACCATCACCATCTACTTCTACCACTCCTCCCATCTACCACCATCACTACTACCTCTACCACTCCGTCTACCACCACCATCACTACCACTTCTACCACTTCTCCCATCACCACCATCACTACTACTTCTACTGCTCCATCTACCACCATCACTACCACTTCTACTGCTACATCTACCACCATCACTACCACTTCTCCCATCACCACCATCACTACTACTTCTACCACTCCGTCTACCACCACCATCACTACCACTTCTACCACTTCTCCCATCACCACCATCACTACTACTTCTACCACTCCGTCTACCACCACCATCACCACCATCACTACCACTTCTACCACTTCTACCATTTCTCCCATCACCACCATCACTACTACTTCTACCACTTCTACCACTCCGTCTGCCACCACCATCACTACCACTTCTACCACTTCTCCAATCACCACCATCACTACTACTTCTACCACTCCGTCTACCACCACCATCACTACCACTTCTACCACTCCTCCCATCATCACCATCACTACTACTTCTACCACTCCATCTTCCACCATAACTACCTCTTCTACCACTCCATCTTCCACCATAACTACCACTTCTACCACCTCCATCTTCCACCATAACTACCACTTCTACCACTCCACTCCGTCTACCACCCCATCACTACCACTTCTAACCACTTCTCCCATCACCACCATCACTACGTACTTCTACCACTCCGTCTGCCACCACCATCACTACCACTTCTACCACTTCTCCAATCACCACCATCACTACTACTTCTACCCTACCACTACCTCCGTCTACCACCCACCACTCACTACCACTTCTACCACTCCTCCCATCATCACCATTACTACTACTTCTACCACTCCGTCTACCACCACCATCACTACCACTTCTCCCCTCACCACCATCACTACTACTTCTACCACTCCGTCTACCACCACCATCACTACCACTTCTACCACTTCTCCCATCACCACCATCACTACTACTTCTACCACTCCGTCTTCCACCCTAACCACCACTTCTACCACTCCGTCTACCACCACCATCACTACCACTTCTACCACTCCATCTTCCACCATAACTACCACTTCTACCACTCCATCTTCCACCATAACTACCACTTCTACCACTCCATCTTCCACCATAACTACCACTTCTACCACTCCGTCTTCCACCATAACTACCACTTCTACCACTCCGTCTACCACCACCATCACTACCACTTCTACCACTTCTCCCATCACCACTATCACAACCACTTCTACCACTCCATCTTCCACCATAACTACCACTTCTACCACTCCGTCTACCACCACCATCACTACCACTTCTACCACTTCTCCCATCACCACTATCACAACCACTTCTACCACTCCTCCCATCACCACCATCACAACCACTTCTACCACTCCTCCCATCACCATCACTTCTTCCACTCCATCTACCACCATAACTACCACTTCTACTATTCCTCCCACTACCGCCATCACTACCACTTCTACCACTCCTCCCATCACCACCATTACAACCACTTCTTTCACTCCTCCCATCACCACCACTTCTACCACTCCATCTTCCACCATAACTACCACTTCTACCACTCCATCTTCCACCATAAATACCACTTCTACCACTCCATCTTCCACCATAACTACCACTTCTACCACTCCGTCTTCCACCATAACTACCACTTCTACCACTCCGTCTACCACCACCATCACTACCACTTCTACCACTTCTCCCATCACCACTATCACAACCACTTCTACCACTCCTCCCATCACCACCATCACAACCACTTCTACCACTCCTCCCATCACCATCACTTCTTCCACTCCATCTACCACCATCACTACCACTTCTACTATTCCTCCCACTACCGCCATCACTACCACTTCTACCACTCCTCCCATCACCACCATTACAACCACTTCTTTCACTCCTCCCATCACCACCACTTCTTCCACTCCATCTACCACCATAACTACCACTTCTTCCACTCCATCTACAACCACCATCACTACCACTTCTACCACTCCTACCAACATCACTACTACTTCTACCACTCTGTCTATCACCACCATCACTACTACTTCTACCACTCCATCTACCACCATCACTACTCCTTCTACCACTTCGTCTACCACCACCATCACTACCACTTCTACCACTCCGTCTACCACCACCATCACTACCACTTCTACCACTCCTCCCATCATCACCATCACTACTACTTCTACCACTCCGTCTGGAACCACCATCACTACCACTTCTACCACTCCATCTAAAACCACCATCACTACTACTTCTACCACTCCGTCTATCACTTCTAATATTCCTCCCACTACCACCATCACTACTTCTTCTACTCCTGCTCCTTCCACCAAAACCACTACGTCCCTTCTACTGCTCCTTCTACCACCAATATATCTACTACCACCCGTTCAACCATACTATATCTATTCCTACCACTCCTTCTACCACCACCATGCCTTCTTCTACTACAAATAAAATTCTATTCTACTTTCGTCTTGCTGATACATCTTGGGAACAGCTGTTTTTCTTTGTCAGATTAGCATTTAACTTATGTTGAATAATGATACTTTGGACTGCAATATAAATAATGTTCAGGCTTGAATGGATACATGTTCAACTCCCTTAACTTTTCCTACATATTATTCTAGACAAAGAAACTTTTATTATACTTTGTACCTAAATGTATTGGGTGTCCATGCTTGGTCAAATGAAAATCAATGTTATCTACTTAGATAACAGAAGGCTGAATTGTTTGTTTATTGGGTTTATCATCCCACCAACGTTACAGTATATCAGTTACCTGGAGATGGTGTCCACTTGAAGCAGATATAGTGCTGCCTTCACTATGTATAGCATGCCGTGGACACCTGGCATGATACCACATCCTGACACCGGGCCAACCAATTGTGGAACTACCCTTATATTTGCTTGAGCGTTAGCAAGGGAGCTTTACCACTACCATTTTTAACGACTTTATAATGTCGCTACCTGGGATTGAGCATGTCAAATATCTGGAGATGGTGTCCACTTGAAGCTGATCTAAAGCTGCCTTCAATGTTTATAGATGCCATGAAGACCTGGCATGATACCAAATCCAGTCACATTATCATTCCATTTTTTAGCGATTTTTGGTAGTCACGGCAACCAGTTGTGAATTGTAAATATGGAGAATTGATCAGGGCTCCCGCTGCCATGCGCCAATGCGTCATTGGCGCAAAAACGAAAAAATGGTTCATTTTTTTTTAAATTGGCGCATCCTTATGGCGCACGATTTTTTCGGCATTATTTTTTGTGAATCGCTAAGCGGCCAAGACTGGTAGCCATTTCTACACGTACTGTGATTCGCTAGCGAGGAGAAGCTCGATAGCCAGTCAAGCTTGCACGGCGGCCTTCACCTTGAGGGCATTGTTGTGTTGACATGTTGTGTACATAATGCCGAATAAACATCACCTCAGGGAAGGATTAGTGTATTTTGCAAGACGATAATAAAGCAGCCAGCCGAATGTTTGTTGCGATCATTAATTGGACAGTACCGGATTGTCGATTAATAACAATTAATGATACAATTAGATACATAATTACGAGGTGAGCAGACAGCAGCCGAAAGTGTGTTTGTGATCAATTTGATTTCAAACTTTCTTTTCAAAGGTGGGCTGCACACAAGACTCGAAGGATCCTGCAGTAAATGTAAAAGGGACTCTGGACCTCTGCATACAATGTACAAAATGTAAATACTTAACCATGACTATTGCTTTCATTGTAACTGCATATAATGGCTATGTTAAAAGTATGATATTGCCTAAAGGCGACATAGACATACTAAATGTATATAAAATATACAAATGTTTATGTAAATAAAACGTAAAGAAGAAATTCCACGTTTTTTTTCCATTCTCAATTCAATAAAACTACAAAAAGTATATTAAAATAAAAAGAATTGCGTGTTAACAAACATACATATACATACTACAAAAATAACATTAAAATTGACGCGTAAATTTGGCTCATAAAATGGCTCATGAAATAAAAAAGAGGCTCATAATTTTCAAATTTGGCTCATTGGTTGGCTCGGACAAAAAAAACAACCACGGGGAGCCCTGTTGATGGTTTATAAACTTAAGTCCCTAGGTAACCACCACAAACTTCATACCTGCAGAATCCTAACATGTAAAAAAAAATGTCTCAATAATAATTTATATTCATAAGCCTACCACCTTTGCTACTTTAAGTTTAAAATACAAAATTACTGACATTAAAGAGATTTTTGTCAATTTTTTTTTTTTTGGGGGGGGGGGGGGGGCATCTACACTGAAATGGCAACAGACAGCTCAAAAGTGACACCGGATTCGTGCTCAGCACACTTGCTTTAGACAGGGCCATTAATGTTGGATGGGATTTTCCGGCATTTTTTACGATACTGTGCAGCAACATTTCTATCATTATAGCAAAGGGGCACTTATGAGGTGCCCAGGGGCTGAACCCGGTCGGTCCATTATACTGACACCGACTAGTCAATGCCGTCCCGTTTGTCCCGAGCGTTAGGAGGAAGCCACTACTACCAACTTTAAAGTTATTGGTTTGACCCAGTCTGGGTTTGACCCCGCAATCTCCTGATTCATAAGCCAATGCTCTACCACTTGAGCTATGGCGGCTGGTCATTCATGTTTTCTAGGGTTTGACCTACTTTTTCACCCCACATGACCCAGTTACGAACTCACTCAAGATTTCTTGCAGTCAAACTATATTATATGACTGTGTCTGCTCACAGAAAAGCCATGAATTCTGCAGTGTGCATCATATTTAAGACAGTATCTGCCGTAAGCTACTCCAATATTGAGCATATGTTTAGAAAGAAATTGATTGGATTTTGCGCAGTCGGTGCTTTCATTTACAGTACAATCACAAGCAGAATAAATCTTAAGAAAGGCCTTATTGTTGTTTCTGAAACCAAACTATGGGCATTTAAAATATGGTCCGGGACAGTGAATCTCCAAATATTACAGATCTGAATTGCCTGTAATTATTGGATATTTAATCCGTAGACTGTTGTGAAAATCGTTAAGAATTTTTAAAATGGCATCCAAATGCAAAAATTTGTAATATTATTTTAGTCCCTTTTACCCAAAGTTCCAATTACAAAACCAACCAAGCTTGCTGTCCTTGCCAACAACAGGTTATGATGCTGACAATGACAAATCATCAGCAACAAAATGTTGTTCATTTTCAAAGGATTTACTTTATGTGAAGTTCTTATCAACGAATTACTTAATGCCAAAACGTGATAGTTCTTTTGTTAATTAAGTATATTCTCAGATTAAACCATCTGTGTTTTTTTTCTAAAATGAATAGAAGAACTCACTTAAGTGATTGCAACTGATTACGAATTAATCGTCACACTAGGACATTATAATTGCATTTTAAGTTTACTTAGATCTAGAATACCTGTGAAGAAATGAACAAAGCCTGTTCAGTTTTCAACTTTCTCTGATACCTTCCCAGCTTCAAAGTTGCATGCAAAAATGTTTCCAAATGGAAAACAGACAGCAAAAATGCCTGATTTTGTTGTTGTTGCATAATGTTGTCTTTTAACTATGCAAAGCACACACATACAAACAAAACCAAGTTTTTGACGGTAAACATAGTAAAACTCCATTCCTGCATTGTACCGCTATACAAGTCTAGAAGCATTGCAGTTAATTGAAATTCCAACTCCAAGAAAGACAACTTTTGCATTTGCGCATGCGCAGATGTTCACTGTAAATCCGTGCATGTTTGAAAGATTATATTTAAATATTTGAGCAAGTATTAAAAGTCAGGAATGGGTCGAACAACCTGGAATTGATGAACGAAATACAATATTCACCTTATATATGGCTGGAAACTTTGTTAAATCCATCATAATCAATAAATATACGCAACATCATTCCACATACATTTTCCTGCCTCACTACATCCGGGACAAAACTGGACTTTCGTTTGGTCTCACACCATCATATATAATATATACTGATGGAAAAAAGTTTAGCAAGTTTTTTACACACTCAGTATTTTCGTATACATGAGGGAAATAAACTTAGGTTATGTTGTAAAGTTGTCCCGAGCGATAATCATCATACATAAACTCAGTGTGTAAACTCACGAGTGGGTAGATCGGAGAAAATCAAGATTTTCGAAAATCACGTGCAGGTTGTGCACATTGAAATCGATATTCTTTTGCAAGCCGCAAAACACACGATTACACAGCTCTGTAAGTGTACTTTAATTAACTGATAAAACACATTGAAAATTAATAATGGGAAGACGACCGGGTATGACGTTAGAAGAACGTCAAAGAGCTATTGGTATGCTCCAAGCTGGTATGCCAGCAAGAGACGTCGCTCGTCATTTCAATCGCCATGAATCGACGATTAGTCGCCTACGGAGCAGATTTCAAGTGACTGGGGCCGTCAATGACAGACCTAGATCTGGTAGACCTCGTAAAACGACGCTCCGAGAGGACCGTTTTATCGTTACGTCATCTAGACGTAACCGATTTCTGTCAAGCCGGAAATTACGACGGCTCCTTCGGAATGCCACAGGGACTATAGTGAGTGACCGGACTGTCAGGAACAGGCTCCGAGCCGCTCGGCTTAGGGCCCGTCGGCCTTACGTAGGAATTCCGTTGACGTTGAGACACCGACAGGCACGGTTCCAGTGGGTTCGGACACATCGTCAATGGACTCGCAGGCAATGGAATGACGTCCTGTTTACGGATGAATCCCGTTTTAATGTGTCATTTGCTGACGGCAGGTTTCGTGTTTGGAGACGGAGGGGCGAAAGGCTCGATCCAAATAACGTCATCCAACGAGACCGTTACGGTGGCGGTAGCGTAATGGTGTGGGCAGGGATTTACCATGATGGGAAAACAGACCTTGTTACAGTTGCAGGCAATCTAACATCGCAAAGATACTGCAACGAAATTATCCAGCCAGTAGTTATGCCGTTCATGCAGCAGCACAATGTTGGGATCTTTCAGCAGGATAATGCCCGCCCACATACGGCACGACACACACAGCATGTTCTCCGTCTCAACAACGTACGTGTGCTGCCTTGGCCTGCAAGATCACCTGATCTTTCACCTATCGAGCACCTTTGGGACCATTTAGGTAGGCAGGTTAGAGAAAACCATGATGTCGATAACGTCCGTGACCTTGAACGTGCCCTCCAATATGAATGGACCAGAATTCCTCTGCGTACCATCAGGAAGCTTGTTGGCAGCATGAGACGACGTTGTATGGCTGTTCTATCCGCTAATGGCGGGCACACGCGATATTGAAGTTTTCGTGATTTTTTACTTCTGACCCCTATATCATTAAAGGCAGCACAGTTGTTTAATGCCCCAGAGCTATGGAGTAAATTTGACAGGTATCAACAGCAATTTGAATGTACATTCAAGATCAGTTCAGTATTTAAGGGATTCTTATAGACTTTTTATCTGGGGATCAAGTTTCTCCCAACTTGCTAAACTTTTTTCCATCAGTATATCATAGATCTATATTTTAGCATATTTTAAGAATAATTATGAACGACAGATTTTTAAAACAGATCGGAGATGGTGTTTAGGCATTGTAACTGTAATCTCCATAACTTTATACATAACAGTTATCCATTATCTGTGATTAAACAATCTTCTCGTTTAATACACAACTGTGAATTCATATATGTGGTAAAATACACACACACACACACACACACACACATATGCTTTTATGTTTACAGCAATTTATTAATAATTTAAAAATTACATTATCAACTCATTTATATTCAATGAGAGCTCCAACTGTACAACCACCCAGTGTGTGGGCTGTGGAAGAGAATGCAACACTCGTTTATTTGACATTTAACGTCACAACATTTATAGCTATATAAACACACCAACGACATGGTGTTATAAATAAGTATTTTACTTTTCTGGGGAGAAATATCATACAGTGCAAATATAAACATAACCTTATAATATACCAGACATTTGATATATAGAAAAACATATAAACGATAGCATCATGTTTGTATATATAAAACATAACTTTCAAATGTAATAAATAATAAAAAACACAAACACACTAGTTATATTTTACAGGAACTTTTTCGGTGTTGCAAAAAAAAAAAAATACAATCTGAGCTGTTAGATATAACAAATAGTAATAATTTATATTAGTGCACGAAAAATCATTTTCTATGTTACAGTTGATTCAACTTATAAATATTGCTGGGTTTATGAAAGTGATTGGTGTTCTGTACTAGTTAGACAAATACAACTTATATTCTGATACTAATTGCAAACACAAGACTTTTAATATAGCCACACAATTGCCGTGTGATGAAGCATATATGTGTACTTATTAATTGTTGCTCGTCTTAAGGTTTAAAGTATTTGAGTCATAGATCTTTGAACTTCGGACATATTAATAAGATATGTTTACAATCTTCAACCACTTTCAAATTGGACTGTTTACATATGTCTGGTCAGTCAGCCAAATCAATCAGTCCAGTCAGGTAAGTCCAGTCAGTCATCCAGTCAGTCAGTCCAGTCAGTCAGGTCAGTTAGTCTGGTCAGTCTGTCAAGTCAGTCATCAAGTCGCCACTTCCGGTATTCCGTAGAATATCATATTGCCTTTCTCATTGCAGTACTCATGATCTAATAACTTTTCTCTTAGTGATGTTTGTTGCAGACATCTCCTGGATGACATTGTTGAGTGACGAGTAATTTACCAACTTTCTCTTGTGCTAAGTTAATTGCTTTATTGTGCTAATCATATTTGCCCCTTAGAAATGAGTTTGTACCTTCTACGTCGTTGACGCTTATGTTTAAAATCATTTTCTTCTGTTTTTCCATGCCTCCTTCATGTTCAATTGATTTAACTATACGTTCAATATTGTCGAGTTTTGTTTTTATACTTGTAAGTCCTCCATAATAGAGACGGCCTATGGGGTGGTAAGTTTAAATCTCAGTTATGATTGAAGGGGGTGTTCGGCAGCTGGCTAGGTGTGCATTGCAACGTACCTTGGTACAGTGGGGATTGCATATATTGGCCTTGAAATGGCTGTGTAAAAGTCTTACTAGTGTTTATTGTTCCCTGTAGTCTCTGGACAGTCGGTGTATCATATGTTAACACATATGTTCCACTTCTTTGGCATTTTATGTCATTCAAACACTCAGTACTTACATGCAAACCGGTCAGGCAGTCAGTCAGTCAAGTCAATTAGTTCTGTTTATATATCATGTCAGCCAAGACTGACTGTCAGGTCAAGTGGTCAAGTCAGTTTCATCGTTCTGTCTGATCAGTGTCCTCGCAAAAGTTCAAATTGAATGTCTAAATAAGGTAAATCAATATCAAGATTAAATTGATAAGTCTTTTTCCTATCTATGCCACGCTGCAGAGATAGCTATTTTTAAACGAAGACAATAAACGTCGCCACGCCAGTTTTTCATTTTACGTTTAGATTAACAATGCTGTGTAATGTGGGTGAAATCCCTTCATTAGTTGCAAAGTTATGCTCCAGAAACTATCAATTTGCACAAATGTTGACATTTGAACTTTTAAGTGTGACCTTGACATTTGAGGCAGGACCATGGTTCTTGGGTGCAAAGTTCTGTTTCATTGAGGGGAAATTCTTTTATTTATCTAAATAAGTACCTTTTTTAAGTACTGAACTAAACTCAGAAAGCTACATTTTGGCATTTTTTATACTTTATACCCTAGGTGTGACCTTGACATTTAAGGTAGGGTCATGGTTGTTAGACAAGACACTCTGTCATATTTAATTAACACTCGTGCTAAGTTTCAAAGCTCTTTCATGGTTGCTGAGAAAAAGGCAACTGAAATAAAAACTTAATGAAATGCTATGTGAAAAAGCGGCATAACTATGACAAAATACAGTCAAGAGTTATGAAACTTGTCCTAATAATTGCTACTGTGATGTCTGAGAAAAAGACATCTTTCACAAAAGAAATTAATGAAAATTCTAAGTGAAAAGGGGCATAACTTTGGCTAAAAAGAGTCAGGGGTTATGAAACTTGTCTTGATAATTGCTACTGTCATGACAGATAACTATGTTCAGTTTCAAAGATCTACCTTGAACGGTTACAGAGAAAAAAACAACTTTGACAAAAAACAGCATGAAAATGCTTAGAGAAAAGGGGGCATAATTTGGGCAAAATAGAGACAGGGGTAATGAAACTTGTCCTGATAATTGCTACTGTGATGTCAGACAACTATGTTCAGTTTCAAAGCTTTACCTTGAACGGTTATTGAGAAAAAGATAACTTTAACAAAAAACTTAATGAAATGTTGACATGCCCGCCCACCGAACGACACACCCCAATCTAACAACCAAGACTTTCCTAAAGAAGACCTGGTAAAAAAGATGTGACAACTTTCTTTCTAGATCACGTTATCTAGTCATCCGGTTAATCCGCTCTGATGTCGATATCTGTTTTTAGCAAAGATCACTATCGTGCTTATTTATAGATTTGGAAACAATGAACTGTTAGAGGGTTTGTTATTGCGTTCAAAACCGTCTTTACTTAGAATAAACTATGAGTTTATGCAAACAATTATGTCCAGATATCATAAAGGAGTGGTAAGATATTGCAACATGCATTGGATATTGGCAATCTGTCGGATACCTCCTTTAAAGTCATAGTTTTAAGTCACGTTCAGTTAAAAAGTATCAACATAACCACCACACTTATAACATTCGTCATTATCGTCAGTCATTATCATTGAAACAAAACCCAACATTACATAATGATCAACGTCATAATCAACAGCTTCCTCTTATTTGCCATCATGATAATCACCATTGTCCAAACACCATTCTAAGCAACACCATGAGCACCGTTATCGTCATCAACAACAATATAACCAACAACATAATTATTATCAACATTACCTACAGCTAACTCGTCATTATCACAATCACTTTTATCATCACCATGATCATTGCCACCAACAACAATATCACCACAAATTAATCATAATCATCACTATTGCCAACTACAACATAACATCATCATCACAACAACCACTAAAGGTATCACAAAAATCAACATCAGCAACAAGATAATTATCAAAATCACAGACATTATCTTTCTCTTCTTTCCCACCTTACCTTAATCATCACTGTCTTCATCATCACATTTCGTTTTCATTGCAATAGCCATTATTACAATAATAATCGTCATCATCATCATCATCAGTAGTAGCAGTAGTAGCAGTAGCAGCAGCGTCATTCGTCATGAGTTTAATCACCAAAATATCCTTATCCCTGTTGTCAACAACAGCAGCAAAAATCGTGATCTTTTCTCCGAAAAACACTATCACCATCATCATCATCATCTTAAACATCAGCAGCAACAACATCACAACCAACAGCATCAGCATCAACATCATTACAAAACGCCACCAGCACCAGCACCACCATCACCTATCATCATCGTCATCATCATCACCATCATCAACATCCATCACCTATCATCATACCATAAGCAAATCAACATCTATCTATAAACATAGCATGTTTATCTGTGAATCACCATTATTTTGTTCCAACATAATGCAAAGAAACTATTACCATCATCGGCATCTTTGTCCTTCACCAGGTTGATCATTTGCAGCTTCGTCATCTTCATATCATCATTATCACAATGAGCAAGATTCTACACCTCTGTCTGTAAAAAACAAACACAACAACAACAACAAAATTAATTATGCCCTATTCACTGCTTCAATGATGTTACTATGCCCGATACATTGCAGTCATGATGTTACTATGCCCGATACATTGCTGTCATGACGTTATCATGCCCAATGAATGGCTGTCATGACGTTATCATGCCCAATGAATGGCTGTCATGACGTTATCATGCCCAATGAATGGCTGTCATGACGTTATCATGCCCGATACATTGCAGTCATGATGTTACTATGCCCGATACATTGCAGTCATGATGTTACTATGCCCGATACATTGCTGTCATGACGTTATCATGCCCGATACATTGCTGTCATGACGTTATCATGCCCTATACATTGCTGTCATGACGTTATCATGCCCTATACATTGCTGCCATGACGTTATCATGCCCGATACATTGCTGTCATGACGTTATCATGCCCGATACATTGCTGTCATGACGTTATCATGCCCGATACATTGCTGTCAAGACGTTATCATGCCCGGTACATTGCTGTCATGACGTTATCATGCCCGATACATTGCTGTCATGACGTTATCATGCCCGATACATTGCTGTCATGACGTTATCATGCCCGGTACATTGCTGTCATGATGTTATCATGCCCGATACATTGCAGTCATGATGTTACTATGCCCGATACATTGCTGTCATGATGTTATTATGCCCGATACATTGCTGTCATGACGTTATCATGCCCGATACATTGCTGTCATGACGTTATTATGCCCGGTACATTGCTGTCATGATGTTATTATGCCCGGTACATTGCTGTCATGACGTTATTATGCCCGATACATTGCTGTCATGATGTTATTATGCCCGATACATTGCTGTCATGACGTTATTATGTCCTATAGATTGCTGTCATGATGTTATTATGCCCTATAGATTGCTGTCATGATGTTATTATGTCCTATAGATTGCTGTCATGATGTTATTATGCCCTATACATTGCTGTCATGACGTTATTATGTCCTATAGATTGCTGTCATGATGTTATTATGCCCGATACATTGCTGTCATGACGTTATTGTGTCCTATAGATTGCTGTCATGATGTTATTATGTCCTATAGATTGCTGTCATGATGTTATTATGTCCTATAGATTGTTGTCATGATGTTATTATGTCCTATAGATTGCTGTCATGATGTTATTATGCCCTATACATTGCTGTCATGACGTTATTATGTCCTATAGATTGCTGTCATGATGTTATTATGCCCGATACATTGCTGTCATGACGTTATTATGTCATATACATAGCTGTCATGACGTTATTATGTCATATACATTGCTGTCATGACGTTATTATGTCCTATACATTACTGCCATTATGTTATTATGCCCGATACATTGCTGTCATGACATTATTATGCCCTATACATTACTGCCATTATGTTATTATGCCCGATACATTGCTGTCATGACGTTATTATGTCATATACATTGCTGTCATGACGTTATTATGTCCTATAGATTGCTGTCATGACGTTATTATGTCCTATACATTGCTGGCATGACGTTATTATGTCCTATACATTGCTGTCATGATGTTATTATGTCCTATAGATTGCTGTCATGACGTTATTATGTCCTATACATTGCTGGCATGATGTTATTATGTCCTATACATTGCTGTCATGATGTTATTATGTCCTATAGATTGCTGTCATGATGTATTATGCCCTATACATTGCTGTCATGACGTTATTATGTCCTATAGATTGCTGTCATGATGTTATTATGCCCGATACATTGCTGTCATGACGTTATTATGTCATATACATTGCTGTCATGACATTATTATGTCCTATAAATTGCTGTCATGATGTTATTATGCCCTATAGATTGCTGTCATGATGTTATTATGTCCTATAGATTGCTTTCATGATGTTATTATGTCCTATAGATTGCTGTCATGATGTTATTATGCCCTATACATTGCTGTCATGACGTTATTATGTCCTATAGATTGCTGTCATGATGTTATTATGTCCTATAGATTGCTGTCATGATGTTATTATGCCCTATACATTGCTGTCATGACGTAATTATGTCCTATACATTGCTGTCATGACGTTATTATGTCCTATACATTGCTGTCATGATGTTACTATGCCCGATACATTGATTTTATGACGTAATTATGCCCTATACATTGCTGTCATGATGTTATTATGCGCGATACATTGCTGTCATGACGTAATTATGTCCTTTACCTTGCTGTCATGACGCTATTATGCCCTATACATTGCTGTCATGATGTTATTACGCCCTAAACATTGCTGTCGTGACGTTATTATGTCCTATGCATTGCTGTCATGACGTAATTATGTCCTATACATTGCTGTCATGACGTTATTATGTCCTATACATTGCTGTCATGATGTTACTATGCCCGATACATTGATTTTATGACGTAATTATGCCCTATACATTGCTGTCATGATGTTATTATGCGCGATACATTGCTGTCATGACGTAATTATGTCCTTTACCTTGCTGTCATGACGCTATTATGCCCTATACATTGCTGTCATGATGTTATTACGCCCTAAACATTGCTGTCGTGACGTTATTATGTCCTATGCATTGCTGTCATGACGTAATTATGTCCTATGCATTGCTGTCATGACGTAATTATGTCCTAAACATTGCTGTCGTGACGTTATTATGTCCTATACATTGCTGTCATGACGTAATTATGCCCTATACATTGCTGTCATGATGTTATTACGCCCTAAACATTGCTGTCGTGACGTTATTATGTCCTATGCATTGCTGTCATGACGTAATTATGTCCTATACGTTGCTGTCATGACGTTATTATATCCTATATATTACTGTCATGGTGGTACTTTGTTATATACATTGCTGTCATGACGTTATTATGCCCTATACATTGCTGTCATGATGTTATTATGCCCGATACATTGCTGTCATTATGTTATAATGCCCTATATATTGCTGTCATGATGTTATTATACCCGATACATTGCTGTCATGACGTTATTATACCCTATACATTGTTGTCATGACGATATTATGCCCGATACTTTGCTGTCATGATGTTATTATGCCCGATACACAGCTGTCATGACGTTATTATGCCCTATACATTGCTGTCATGACGTTATTATGCCCGATACATTGCTGTCATGATGTTATTATACCCTATACATTGTTGTCATGACGATATTATGCCCGATACTTTGCTGTCATGATGTTATTATGCCCGATACACTGCTGTCATGATGTTATTATGCCCTATTCACTGCTTCTATGATGTTACTATGCCCGATACACTAATGTCATGATGTTATTATGCCCTATTCACTGCTTCTATGATGTTACTATGCCCGATACATTGCTGTCATTATGTTATAATGCCATATACATTGCTGTCATGACGTTATTATGTCCTATACATTGCTGTCATGGTGATACTCTGTTATATACATTGCTGCCATGACGTTATTATGGGCTATACATTGCTGTCATGGTGATACTCTGTTATATACATTACTGCCATTATGTTATTATGCCCTATACATTGCTGTCATGACGTTATTATGCCTGATACATTGCTGTCATTATGTTATAATGCCATATACATTGCTGTCATGACGTTATTATGTCCTATACATTGCTGTCATGGTGATACTCTGTTATATACATTACTGCCATTATGTTATTATGCCCTATACACTGCTGTCATGATGTTATTATGCCCGATACATTGCTGTCACTATGTTATAATGCCATATACATTGCTGTCATGACGTTATTATGTCCTATACATTGCTGTCATGGTGATACTCTGTTATATACATTGCTGCCATGACGTTATTATGGGCTATACATTACTGCCATTATGTTATTATGCCCTATACATTGCTGTCATGACGTTATTATGCCTGATACATTGCTGTCATGACGTTATTATGTCCTATACATTGCTGTCATGACGTTTTTATGCCCTATACATTGCTGTCATGACGTTATAATGCCCTGAACATTGCTGTCATTACATTATTATGCCCTATACATTGCCGCCATGACGTTATTATGTCCTATACATTGCCGCCATGACGTTATTATGTCCTATACATAGCTGTCATGACGTTATTATGTCCTATACATTGCTGTCATGACGTTATTATGTCCTATACATTGCTGTCATGACGTTATTATGCCCGATACATTGTTGCCATGACGTTAATATGTCCTATACATAGCTGTCATGACGTTATTATGTCCTATATATTGCTGTCATGACGTTATTATGTCCTATACATAGCTGTCATGACGTTATTATGTCCTATACATTGCTGTCATGACGTTATTATGCCCTATCCATTGCTGTCTAGACGTTATTATGTCATATACTTTGCTATCTTCTGAATATATATATGTTATTGTGTGTTTTAGCCTGACAGTGTACTGTGACACTTGATGACTTTATGTAAATTATTATTTATAATACTGTTTTACCCTTAGCAGGATTTAGTGTTTGTAAAATATCGCTTGGGTTAGTGAAAGCAAACTGACACTTTTTCTGGTTTGGAGGTTATGGGGATTTCATAGACAGAATGACCAAAAGCATAGATTAAATAGTTTATTATAGTTAAGCTACTTAAAGAAGAGAAAATAATCAAAGCAAATACATGATATATATTGTCATCACTATTAAACACAGGTTTTACACTCTACTTTCAAATACACGTACATAAGTACAGCTATTATCATATTCTATTCGATGTACCAATCATCTAAAACATCTACTATTTTAAGCTATGTTCTAACAACTCTATACAATTCATTTAGCAATCATTGGTATCACATTTTAAATGGTTAATCAGCATAAAGTCCCATTCAGGAAGCAATGGTTTATTCACATATAAACAACGCTGCTCTTGAGTTTTCGCCAAAACTTTCTTCATCAAAACTATGGAAAATGTGTCGCATTTGGTCCCCTATTCACGTCAAATCACGTATGCGGCATTCTAGAAATCGACATTTTCACAGGACAGCAGTCCCCGGGCCCTCCTAGTAGCAAATGTATGCAATCATATTTTTGCTAAAAATATTTTGGAGGAAATTCAAGAAAAGAGTCAGTCAGTTGTGGATAGTCGACAATAGAATCGATTGCATTTAGGTTAAGTGAAGCTTAAAACAAACTTAATAGCGTTCTTCACGCTTAATTACCTACAGAAAACACAATCTAACAAGTATAAATTTAAACAACGTTTTCTCGAATACATATCACGTGTATATTTATATTTGAAATTAACATGCAGTGTAAATAATAAAATAAACAATATTTGGCCTGACAGTAACAAAAAGTAATTTGAATCATGTACACAATCTATATGTTAAACTATGTCCAGGCCGCTTTAAACCCATTCTTTCTAAAAAAAACCAACAATAAACACAATAAAACAATTATTGACTATATATACATTGATTATATATAAATCTCTATTGACACATTTGTTCATACTAAAGATAATCGATTAACTATATAATGAAGGTGCAATATTTATTTATTTTAAATTTCATATATCAACATTTTTGCTGATCCGGGAGCGGATTTGGGGTGCGCGCAAAGTACACGAATAAAACTCGTAGAACATATCTAATAAATACATTACATTTTAAAGACTGGTAAAATTGTATCGAATGTGATCCTGATTTACATCAGAACACATATCCGGCATTCTAGAAATCCAATATTTCACGGGAAAGCATGTCCCGGACCACCCTTATAGTAAATGTGTTCAAAACAACCGTCGAATACATCATTAATGTTATCTTTGAAAGGTGGTACCAACAGTTTGCCAACATCAAATTCATGTCACAATACATTACCACGGCTTCGGGGAATCGGGACATAATTTCTGCATAAACTCATACTTTAGTGTAAGTAAAGACGGCTTTGAAGACTGCATATATTGTTAGCACAAATCGTGATAAAACACTGTAAAAGTTCAGTAATTCCAAATCTATAAATAAACACGATGGGATGTCTGCTAAAAAAGATATCAATGTCAGAGCGTATTACCCTGATGACCATAATTATGACGTTATCTCAAAAGTAAGTGGTCACGTGGTATTCTTAGTTCAAAGTAGCTATCTCAGCAGCAAGTCTCCGATAGGAAATACCTGCGATGAGAACTGAGGATTTATGTTTCACTGTTCACACTGATCTAAGGTAAATCAATAAGCAGCATTTTGCAGGATCTTTTCAGGTAACAATGACTTGTTTGGTCATTTGAGAAAAATATTTTGGTCCAAACTGCCGGATACCACCTTGAAGGGCCATCTTATGTCTTCTATATGTAATATATGCCATTGGCGTGTTAAGAAATCCACAAATCATAAAATGGGGTCGTTTAAACGTTTAAACATTTGAAGTAAGTTCTCGCCCGCCCAGGGTAAAATCCTAGATCCGCACTTGGAATCATGCACTATTTGGGATATGCAATGATAGGTAAAACAGAATTGTTACATAAAAGCAGGTATTCCTGCATAAACATCGATTATGGAATCAAAACAGTTGCCATACACAACAGAAACATGTATTTCTTGCAAATTATCTTGACACAAATGTTACTTGATGTTTAAATGCAATATTATCGAATACACCCCACTCCACTCCGAGATTTTGGAAAACGCACCTATAAAAATTCTATAAATGTCTAAGTGGGGTGGGGTATGCCTCTTAACAGCACATAAATGACCGTGTTTATAGTCATATGTAGAAAATCAATATTTTAACTGTAACAACTGTAAAAATTCTAGCTTTATATACAAAATATACATAACTTGCCCTAGTCGAAATTGTTTATGCAATTTCTGATCGTTATTTTACGATTAACATATCTGAATGCATGATAAATTTCGATTTGACTTGTAAACTGGTCACGTCTCTTTAGAAGCACTGAACAATACATTTATCCTCTTAATCAACTTGTCACAGATCTACCCAATATGTTACTTTTTTTTTACAACATTTGTCACTGATATTTGATTTTCTGCAGATAAAACAGTTATGCAGCGTTCTAACTGAACCACACATCTCGTAGTTGTTAATTGTTTGTAAAGTTTATTTATTACAAATAGTTTATACTAACTAGATACTATACATTATATAGTAAAATTGACGCCTTGCTGGTCACGGCTAGAATTGTTTCAACAAAATAACATTGAAAATCTATTGCCGATTGTTTATATAACAACTGCCGGACATATTACATACCACTACATGTGACACGAATGCTAACACATGCATTAAACCAAAATGCCAGAAGTATTATAAATGTTTTAACTGAAAATTGATTAAATTCTGAAGAAATCTGAGATAAATGCCAAATAATCCAACATTGCAGTAATGTACTGATGACGTTGCATTTTTTTGTTGATTTTGCGGGAAAGCGTATTAACCGCGTGTGATGACGTCATATTGTTATGCTTAATGACGTCATTATTTTGATGTTGATGTAAAATATACAAACATGGCGAACTGAGATGAAAAAATCAAACTGAATTTAAATAAACTTTAATTATAGGAACGTTTGTACAAAATATTTAATGGAAATACAACAATACATCAACTACAAACTTATCTGTAACATTTACAGAAGTACAGAGTTTTAAACACACGTTTTAATTCCATTTTATTCCTAAACAAAATGTCGGTGGAAGATAGTTTTGCTAAAATGTTGATTTAATTCCACTTTTATAACGAGTCACTAAATCACAAAATGTCACAATCAGCAACAAAAGGAGAAACACAAATGGAAAACAAAATGTCCGGCAATAATTAATATAAACTTTACTTCCATTCCACCATCAGAAGCTGATCACTGTCCCCACCACCGACATACAAGGAACTCCTGTTCACATCATAACTGAGGCAGAATGGATGCCACGTGATCCCATCTTTCTTGGACAATATCTGACCTACCACGTGACCATCCTCGGTCACCTTGACTACGTTCTGTGAGGTCAGTCCGCAGACAAACACGTGACCGTGATGGTCAGTGGTCACACCATAGGCACCAGACAGTCCGAGAACCTTGTCGGAGAGACAGAATATCTCCCTCCCGTCCACGCCGACACATACAAGACTCTCCCAGTCAGCCACATAGAGTCGGTCGCCGGAACTGTTCACGGCGATGTGTCGGATGGCAGAGAACAGTTGCCGACCGTCGGTGTCCATGGAGATCTCCCTCAGCTTCCTGCCACTCCTCACCTCGTGTACATACAAGATGGTACCACCCCACAACTCAGCACAGTACAGCAGTCCGCCATGACAAGCGATCCAGCCGGTCTTATGTCCCAACTTGACGGTTCGTGTCCTGGTCAGACTGGCTGTGTTGTACACCTGGACTTGGGTAGAACCACGGAAGGCAACCTGGAAATACAGAAATGTAGACCAGAGTAAAACATTGTAAATGTACAGATTGTGTTGGTGACAAAATACACGTCAGCGTACATAGTCGTAAATGATGCAACCTGAAAATAGAGGGAGAGGAAACAGAATATTAATAAAGTCTTCGGCCCGTATACACCAACCATTTTTTAGTATGAATTGGTAAAGTCATTGATTTTAATTCACAATATCGTCAGCGTATAATCAGCTATAAGTTTGAAATGTTTTTATGACAATTTAACTGATACTTTGAACTTAAAATCCCAGTTAAACTCCATACAAAAGCTTAGTTTTCTGGGTATAAAATGGTGACTTGGGCTCAAGTAGTGACTTGCGTTAAGAAATGCTTGGTGAATACAGGCCTTTATGTCGTGGCACAAGTTCGATCAGTTTGTTTGTGGTGGAGTTAACATGGCCGGCAGTCATCCACACAACAACCTGCAAATAAAGACATGTAAATCAGGTAAACATTAGAATGAAAATTATGTAAACAATGGCTAGAAAAAAAATGGAAATATTTAGTCGTTTATAGTCGGTCAGCTTGCTAGTGCCTGGCCTAAATAAGACAAATACAGTTACGACTCAATAACCCCAAAATACAAATATGTACACTTTGGTTACACTCGCTGTCCTCCTGGCTCTGTTAAGCTTGAGTAGATCTACCGTGGAAAGTCGTCACTTGTGTCTGAAGTATGGAAACGTAAAAACATGGTTATTTATAGGACTACGAAAAAATATTTTTAACAGTTTAAATAAAAGACAATCAACATTTAGAATACAGTTTAATGTAGTTACGTCTTGCTTTCTGAATCAATAACGGATGGAATTTACGGTAAACTGACAGCTATTGTGCAAAATGCATTGTGTCTAGATCTAGCCATCTACATGAAACAGAGATCTAAGATCACACTGACAGCCATGGTTTTCAAACATTATTTTAACCAAACTTAAGCATAAAGCAATTTAAAAAGGCATATATTAAAAAGCATATTTAGAATATTCAAACTTATACTTAACAAGATATCTTTACACATCTTTCCTCAAGACCTCGCAAAATCCACCTCACTAAGTTCGTGAACGCTCAACTTGTTGATTTTTTCAAATATTTATGACGTCATATTTTGTCACGAGACGAATGGAATGTGCACAAAAGTGTGTATGTATACATTTACGCGATAACATGTGTTCGGCATATTACTTTAGGATAAATCAAGCAATTTTAAATTTGTATTACTTGTATCGCACACAACGAGGGAATGGAGGGATAGTGAGTTTTGTTTTCCGTATGTCGTGATATGTTATGTATTACTATAATGCTGGGGCGTAGCTAGGCTTTTGAAGTGCCGGGGTGGGGGTGAGGGCCAAATTAAATAATATCACACCAATAACTGATTCTTTGTCGAGCATAGAATCGATGTTAAAGGTGGTATCCGACAGTTTGGACAAGATATTTTCATTAAACATCATAATTAACAATTGTTACCTGAACAGATCACGCTGTTTACTCATGTCCTACACCTGTCTGAAAAGTGTACCGTAATGCCATAATCGTCATTACAAACATGTATTTCCTATCTGAGCCACGCTGCACAGCCATTTTTAAACCAAGACAACCACGTCACCACCTGTTTTAGCTCATCCACAACATCCGCTGTGATGTCGAAATCCCAATCGTTCATATTTATAGATTTAAAAAGAATGAACATTTTAAGTGTTGATTAACGAGTTTTACTGCCCCCAAATTAAGATACTGTTGAAAATTGTCAAAGCTTATACTAAAGGTCTACAGAAATTATGCACAAATACCCCAAACAGAGGTCAAATATTGTTAGGTATATAAGATATAGGCAAACTGTCGGATACCACCATTAAGGTTTGACTCTATGTAGATGTTCAATCTGCCGGACTATATCTCAAGTCCGAGAGACAATAATTAAATGTATATACTGTGTAGTTATTTAGGGAGAATTCTAACAATTAGCATTGTAAACCACAAGTTTATGTAATTTCTTCATATACAGGGCAGTACGAAGTGGTATCGTATTATTATCTCCTATCAATGGAAAAAGGTCTCAAAAATAAAAAAATAAAAATTCAGCACAAGACATGTGGGCAATTTGTAACACGTAGCCTATTTTCATACTATTTAATAATATACTGCTATTGTCCTCATGTTGTTTAAACCTTCAATTAATACACTACTCCAAAGCACTCAGATGTTCAATAACAGATTGACATATTGGCGTAGATTGGGCGGAACTGCATACACTGTGTAAGGTTGTCAAACGGGATTACTATTTTCACTTGTTTTCTTTTTTCTGAATTGCCATTTTTAGTAAAAAAAATGTTTGATTTTTGCACTCAGTGTGTATGCGTGCGCGCGCGACTGTGCGTGTGTGCCTGCGCGTGTGTCTGTAAATAGAAACAGCCATTTATTAACTCACAGTCTCTCCGCTTACCAGGGCCATGTTTCCTTAACCAAAAAGAGCGCTACTATGACAGAATATTGAAAAATATATTCTTTGCAACAGTGACCTTGACCAGTCGGACACCCATAGCGACCCAAAACTTGCACTACCCATAAGGTTCCACTCGTATAATATAATATATCAATCTTGGAAATTAACGCACATCTGCTTCTCAACTACCTTCCCGAACGCACGCCGAATGACGGCAATCTAAGTGTAACGTTGGTTCAAATACGTCACGTAGGGTATGAATATATGACATATATTTGAATATGTTCAGCAAGAACAATCGGTAATCAGACTTGGTCTGTTTACCTGATGATAAATGTTAATTATTCTTATACTATAACGTAAGAACATTTGGTTGTTTTCTCGAATACTGGTCGGTACAGTTTGCAGGGGCGGATCCAGGATTTCAGAATGGGGGGGGGGCCGAGGGAGTAACATTCGGCCGCAGGCCGGAGCTGATCGCACCGCAGGCACGAAATCCGCGGCGGGGGGTCTGGAGGGGGCTCCCCCAGAAAATTTTGAATTCTAGATGCGCTGAGATGCGATTTCCAAGCATCTGTGGGGCATAATTTCCTTATCTATTTGCTCACTTTTAAGGGCAAAATATCCACTGACTTGGACATCTTAAGGTTACTGAAAAGAAACCTATTATCGTAAGAACACTACAATAACCAAGACCCTGTCAGTGTATAGTAGAATGAATGTCCTGAATGTGAATAACTATCACTTTATCTGTAAAAAAAGATAAATGCAAGGATATTCCTAGCATTTGCTATTTTTAGGCATATAGAGCATAGAAATTATATATTTACATTGCCAGTCATTCTAAAGCACGAGTTAAAGAATATGAGAGAATTATGAAGTATATATAGAGTGAAGAAACACCAGTCATCAACGTTCAATGGATAATAAAATCTGTCACATATCGAATTAATCCGACAATGGATGGGCAAAGAGCAGCCGTCTTGGATGTTTTCGAGCATATATATCACTTTTTTTTGTTGGTCGTCGAAAACTAGGGGGGGGGGGGGGGGCTTCGGCTCCCCTCTGGATCCGCCCCTGCTACGTGTCATGATTTGTCCTATTTTGTGCTGAATAAATCACAATTCTGACTATAAATGACCACAAGTTCAATCACAGTTCTGGTACCTAAAATAGTTTTTGTTACCATTACAATAAAATCAGGCAATTCCGCGTACAAGTATGCGAACAGTGATTCAAATGTATGGAAGGGTATATCCGCCAATATTCAATTTCTAATTTGCCAATTGCAACACTGCATATGCTTAAATTTGCACAAACAAGTTCGTTTTTTATATGTTTCTAATTCACATCTCTCGTATACAATTTGGAAATTACAAATCTCAACTCACAATTATCAAGTCACAAATTTTATGTTCGTTTACAATTTACAAGTTACAAATCTCAAAGTCACAATTCTCGAGTCACAAATTACTAATGTACAAGTTAAGAATTGCCAACATTCAGACGCTAGGTGGCGGTACCACATAAATATAGACGTCACTAAAATAAAAATAAAACGGAATATCATAAGTTTAAAATAGAACGGAATCATAAATGATTCTTCAAATAAGATACAATAGAAAACTTGAACAAGTTACCTTTTGCCCAAAGTAGTTATTAATGTTTATATTAAAATTCTGCAAGTAATTTTACTATATAAGTTTTTGTTATCGGACGTTTCCAGAAGAACATACTATGTGATTCGCATTCGGATTTGTTTACAATTTTTTGAATTTAACTACAACAACAGTGGTACGCAATGTCGTGAGTATGCATTCCCTAGAGTCATGTGCCCATGTAGCTCAGTTGCTAGAGCACCTACCTCAAGGCAAGAGGTATTGGGTCCGACCCCCGCCCTCGGTAATAGGATTTTCCAGATCTTTAGTGGCGTCAGAAGGAGTTCTTCAGAGAACCCTGTGAAGCAGGAACAGGCTAGGTACTGGTGACTCTGTCCAGATGATGCCTGGCTAAAAATAAGGAAGACTAAAAGCTCAGGTAGACCAGGTGGTAGAGCATCTGATTATGATGGAGGTCTTGGGTTCGAACTCAATACAGTGTACCGAATTTTGCGAGGTCGTATCTCTCCGGTTATATCAAGATATATGCATTTAAATGAAAGAGGGTGGAACAATAGAGGTGGGGGGGGGGGGGGCGTGGTAGTGGCTGTCAGACCTGAGAGATTAAAATATACAAACAGCTTCTGAACCAATTCAAACAGTTCATATAGTCATATCATGATCACCAGTTAAATACAGAATAATATCCCTAAAATTGTATAGCACAAATATATAGCACATGTGTCTGATTCTGTCGGTAAGAAACTCACAACTTGAAAGCACACACGAACGCGGACCAGTTCAAGCAGTACATTCTATTTATAGACAAGAAAAGCATTGATGCGAAGCATCAAAGGGCGACGCAACATTGAAAAATAATATTTATTAGAAATTTAGATATGACTGATTTAAATTATTAATTAAACATTAAAATCACTGTAATAATTTAATTCTGGTATATAATTCTACTTATATGTACAACTACAATCCTAAAAAGGGACAAACATGTCTTCATTTACATGTATAACCGTCAGATGTACATTAGTGTTTAGAAATTTAAAAAGTAAAAATACATCCTCTGCATAAACATTTGTTATTGATCAATATTTTTTGTCTGTTTAAATGTTTTGTTTGTAATATTTAATGTAACAACAAAGAAGAAAAAAGTCACAGAAAAAAATTTGATTGCAATGGGATTCAATCTCTCGAGACCGTTAACTTCAGGACAAGTCCATAACCACTGCACTATTCCATAA
This sequence comes from Sinonovacula constricta, assembly GCA_007844125.1. Taxonomy (NCBI): domain Eukaryota; kingdom Metazoa; phylum Mollusca; class Bivalvia; order Cardiida; family Solecurtidae; genus Sinonovacula; species Sinonovacula constricta. The sequence continues at coordinate 3,906,481 of CM017571.1, forward strand.
TTGTCATCTGTGTGTGAGTAAAATTGATATTATTCATACATGTCACTAAAGACCCTATCAATCTATTTTTTAGAAATAGAGAAAATAATAACCTATAGTTTTCATAAGTTTTATAAACATATTAAGGATTACGGACTCTGAAATGCATGTTAGAAATTGGTAATCGTCTTTACTTTTTCTTGTTAAGCATTCTATAAGACATATAAAAATTAAGTTTAGACAACTTTTACCAGTTTAAACATGAGATATGCAAATTTTAAGATTGTACTGCTTGTTTCGGATATGACCTGAAAAGTGACAACTGACGACACGAAATCCTCTATAATTTTGCCAAATGAATAAATAAATTAATTATTTGGATTTAATCTATAAGAAAATAGGCAAAATGGATTTTTTATGAACAATATCCTAAAACACAAGGGATTTTTTTCTGTTTATTTTCAAATGTGTGATTTTCCAGCTAAAAATTTCTATAAACAATTATCCCAAGAAACCTATATATAAATTATTTACACTGTATAAGTGACAAAATATAAAAAAAAGAATAACTTTTACCACATAGTTATTTCACAACATACAGGTTTATGACTATGGTGTCAAGTTTCAGGGGAGTTAATCAAACACAAATATGTAGAAAATATTTAGCTTTCTTCACAAACATAAACTTACACCTTTTTTAAAACTTAAACAATGAAATTATTTGGAAAAAAAAGCTAGAAAGCTAGAAACTTATTTCCTCTCAAATTTTAAATGCTAACAATAACAGGAGTATTGTCAGAGAATGTGACAAATGGTCCCTGCTGCAGGATAATTGGATATAACTAATATTAAAAAAAGTCATAAAAGCAAGAGTTCCTGTGCACTACATTTAGTAAATTACTGTGTACTTTTTTTTCTGAAAGAAATAAGCTAGGTTAGGCACTAAAGTATCAAGTGTTCTTTTAGTGTTTGTAACGCGAGGTTGTCCTTCACTATTTTTAGATGTAAAGGTAGAATGCAGTCCATCTTCTCCATCTTGTGTGTATATTATCCTGAGATGTTCCAGGTTGAGTCCAGATGATGCTATATGTTCTTCTGTTGGCAGTTTACAGACACTACTGGCTGCCAGACATGTCAATGATTGAAGATTTGAGAACATCTAGAAATAATGTGCATCTTCCACAGCATCACGTGCATTGTACTGAATTCACAAAATATCACATGCTAGACCTTTCTGTTTGTAGCTACCTCTGTTAACGTATGTTTTACGAAACAAGGATAATGAATCCACACAACCAGCAACACTGGCAAAAAGTCGTCCAACTTGTTAATATTTGACACTGCTGACAGAAGGATAGAGAAGTCAAACTTCCTGCTATTATGTGCCACTAACACAACTTGATCAAACCTTTTCAGCCACTAAACAAACTTGTCAACAGCACATTGTCTACTAACAGTTTCTACTGTAGCCTCATTACACTTTTTCCAGTTATCTGTTGCACTCCATGCAAACTAGGTTCCTTTAGCAGCACATACGTGGAAAACTCACTACCACTATCTTCCTTTCTGGCAGCCATCTGTGTTATATGTGGCTTTCTTCCATTATGAACTGAAAGCATAAATAAAATTCATATCTTAAATAACACACACACACACAAATCATAATTGTCATCTCAGTCACACAAGTTGTCTATTTACAGATGCTGGTAGAAAATTATGAGATGAATTCTTTTTTTTACTGAACCATATTAATCAAAGTCCTACAATTTATATTGAAGAGATGCTCAAAAATGTTGTAAACAAAGCCAATAAACCATGTATTTGATTTAAAAACTCAATGTATGCTAATATACTTACTGAGATCTGATTTTCTCAATGGACTTCCCTGCCCGTCTCTCCATCTTTTTCAGATTGGCGTTGCTAATAGTTGGAATGTTAAGTGCCGCTAACATGTGGTTTTCTTTTTGTGGACCTCCCAGACTGTCAATCATAGCTGTAAAAGAAAAGAACTGATAAGCTTGGTATCTGGGACTAACAATTCTGTTTTATTTGTAAGCATAACAGTAAAAAAGACTGGGTGGTGGATGCTGTACATCTCTAAAACAATATTTTATTGTTAAATTAAATGGTACAATAGTGTTTGGCTGGTCCAGAAGATGGTGAAAAAAGTAAGAGGACCTACTCACAACTGAAGCCCAGTTGTACAAGTGAATTCAATGTATACATGTCAAAAAATATTGTATACCAATGCAAACATGTTTATTTTGTTTTAACAAAAAAAAAATGAGAAAAATACCAAATCACATATTGGTACGAAAAATGTTTTGGGTACAAAACTGGAGTTTTATTTCAATGGCAAGGTATCCAAAAAAAAATCAATAACTAATTGCTCTATGCATCTGTTATGCAAATCAATTCTTACCTGTTCCAAGCTTTGTGTTCAAGGCAAAACTTCATCTGACCATCTTTCCATATGCCACAGTGTTCACATGTCCACAGTCCCTATTTAAACATTTAATATATAAATAACCCCCAATGCTTTCTTAAGTTCCCCAATGACACAGTGGAATCGGCCTGAGTCTACATAAAGTACAAAAGTCCTTCAACCAACACGGAGAATTCGACCATTCTGCGTCCTATTTTCCAACTTTCATTCTCCTTGGGCGAACTTTCAATGTCCACATAATTACAAACACGGTCACTCAAAATATAAGTATGATCTTGTTTTTCATTAATTTCCTTTTTGACAGTGCTTTTGGGACATGATTTGCTCAATCGACCGCGGCGATCACGTCTTTTCGACTCTATTTTTGCAAACCGGATGTCGCAATCACGTGGTATTTTACTATGGTCACATGGTCGGTAACATAGTGTTTCAGGGTTCTACGAAATTACACGGAAAATTACGAATTTCCAGAGTCCGTAGTCTTTTATACAAAGAACAACTTTACATATAACAATAATTCTGTCTAATCGCTATAGTTTTATATAAAAAGAACGTCATTTACCGAAATAGGACCCTTACGTTGGGAATGTGTAAATCGCGGAACTTCCGGAATTCGGAACGCCTTGTCCATTTTCCCTCGACCATTATCTAGCTAGAATGGAAATGTCCGAGGACATCCGCTCGCATGTTCAAAATTTTTCAGCATTCCATATATAGGCGGCGCGCTCCAGCGCAGTGTACATTTTACATTAGAGATTTGAGCCTCTAGATTAGTAACTTGTAAATTAGATTCTAGAAATGTAAAATGTATTCCTGATATTCGTTCCGCGATTTGTAATTTGTAAATTGCATATGCGGGAAATGTGAAATTGTCCAAATGTAATGATGAAATGTGAACATTTTCATGTGATATATAAAGGTTAGGATGTAATTAGATAGCGGCATTTAGCATGCCTGGTGTTGCAATTTACAAACTGACATTTGAAGTGACAAATCCGTGTATTGAAAGTTAGAAATAGTAATTAGTATATTTGCGGATATCACCTTCCATACAAATGTACATCTTCTAATTAGCATCGGCTCAGGTGAGCTGAAACACATGACATCACATTTCCTTTCTCAGTATGAAGCAAACACCAATAACACATAAACAATTCCTTTTGAAAAGGACATTTCGTAATGATCTGTGTTTCTATTTTTAGCTATTCAATCACTTTTATTAAATGGGCAATTTTATTTTCTTCTTAATTCATTTGAAAGGCATCTGTACCTGATTAATTATCACAGTGAGAAACATGGCCAATTCAGTGTAAACTGAAGATGGCACTTTTCTCTGTATTTGTTATATTACTTTTGAGGTAAGAGGGGCCAACTGGCGAAATAGCTCAGGTGATAGAGCGTCGTCTTGCGGTTCAGGAGGTCGCGGGTTCAAACCCCGGCCGGGTCAAATCAAAGACTTTAAAGTTGGTAGTAGTGGTTTCCCTCAATCTCATTAAAATCAGCTCCAGTATTACGCGTAATAGGATCTGATGACTTCCCATTACGGTTCACCTCAAATTGACCTTTTCAGTAGCCAATGAAATTCTCGGCAACAAAATCTTGTGGTATACTGCGAGCAACATTCTACACGCTATAAACTTTTAATGGTAAAGGGTTGGTAAAGGGTCGCGTTTAACTCGTGACTGCATGCAATCTACACACATTCTTAAACTTAACTTTACATATTTCAAAAGAGACATATATAACCTCTACAAATATGTATAAACCATCCAACAAAAAGAAGTTTTGAACTAGAAATCCTTATTTTAGTTACACTGGTAAATACATTCACAACTCGCTCGCTGCAATCGTCATGGCGGATAACGAAAGCGTTTTCGCAGTGGGTTGCGTTGAAAATCCTTTCGTAATCTACTTAAAAATGGAATTATGAAATGTTATGGTAGATACCGATAGATAAATTGTTGATTGAACAAAATGTGTAAAAATTAATGCATGCCAATAGAAAGGATGGCTGATTCAGCGGTTTAAAAAGTGGTATGTGTTGACTGCTGTATCGGGAAGGATTCTATAGTAGTTTTGAAAGGAGCGATTGCATTGGTCGAAATACGGGCACTTGTCTATGCATATTCAATTACACAAAGGTCATTTTGACACGACCTCTTATGCGATGTAGTCAGATCCTAATCACGGACAGTAGATGAGGGAAATTAGGATATGATTTTAATGAGATTGTGGTTTCCCTCTAAACGCTCGGGGCTAAGGGGACAGCATTACGCCGGACTCATCGGTGTCAGTATAATGGTCCAACCGGGTTCAGTCCCTGGGAACCTCATAAGTGCTCCTGTGCTATAATGATAGAAATATCGCTGCACAGGATCCGAAAAAATGCTGGCAAATCCCATCTCAAATCCCTAGGAGGGACTTAAATAACCCATTTAATGTTTTGCATTTTGACAATATTTAATCAGATCTTATGGGTTGCCTCAAGTGGGCCTACTGGACCTAGTAACATCATTGGTAGATGACCGACTCTAGGAGGCCCTAGGTTCGATCCCGGGCTGCGACATACCTAAGTCGTTAAAATGGCTGGGGTATAGCTCCCTTGCTAATCTCAAATTTAAGGATATATTTATATATATAATTTTGGTTTAGTTTAAAAAAAATTGTTTACAGTCAGTTGGGAAAGTTTTTCCAACTGCCCACTTTCTGGGTAGAACCAGTACTTAGGTACTAAGTACACACAGCACTGTGCAGAAAATAGTCTTGCTGAAGGACTTTCATTGCATGGTCTGTTTGGGGGTTCAAAAGGGATTTGAATGTGGGAGCCTCTGATCCAAAATCCAATGTCTAAACCTGAAGCTTGTTGTGGAGAATGCTGTTATATAAAATAAACTTGACCAGACCCGTCATTACAATAATCATGCACATGCAACTGTTTGCTTATATTTATTTTAATTAAATTTATTTTATTGTAGGAATATCTAGAGTCGATATAATACATGATAGTATACATCCAAACTAAATCACCAAAGAGACACAAAAAGTATACTTACTGCTACCTCTTGTGGACCAATACAGCATACATCTGATGGCTGTCCATCTGTAACACAGAACTTGGTCACCTTGCTACTTGATGGGTCTACAAGCTTCAGCCTACTATTATCGAAATCAGCTACCACCAGACTTCCATCACTGAGAGTACAGCAACCATAGCTGGCACATGTTTTCTTATCCTCTGGTATCTTGACATTGATGAGTTTCTTTTCTGGTCTCACCACTGGCCTATCTCCCCGTTTCTCCACTGGTCTCTCTACTTGACAGTCTGCTGGACTCCTTACTATTTCCTGTACTGGTATGTCTGATTCACCTCCAACAGCACCCTGTGATCTGATATCTTGTGCCTTTGTGCTGACTTCCTTAACAAGAGAACTGAAACAGCTCAAGGAGTTAAATATCTTCATTTCAGTCTTGAAGTCGAATTGGTGTCCCTTTATTAGTCTGTCCGATTCCTTATAAAGAGCATCAACTTTTGGAGCAATTGTCTGACCCTTCTTTTTAAGTACAAACATGTTGGCTTTCCACTCTTTTGACTTTGTAATTTTGTCTAAACACTGGTTTATTTCGTCTTTAGTTAAAGCACACGCCTGTCGATGATGTTTGGTGACTGCAAGAAGCTCTTCTTGCTTACTTTTGATATCCTTCTTACTTTTCTCTTTTAGCTCCTCGATTCGGGACAAGAGTTTTTTTGCATATGCTTCCATATCATTAAGGAAACTGTTTCCATGTTTTGTAATATTAGCCAGATGTTCATCTAATACTTTAATAGCTTTGTTTATACTGTCCAGAGCCGATTTTAACTGTGCAGGGACTGCTTGTAACTCAGGAATAGCATTGAGCTCATCTGAGGATTCCCTGATGTCTTGGGTGTACTGACACGTCCTGAAAAGAAATGAAAAGGAAATGTCATTGAAGTACATCGCAGCAACCCGACTGTGGTCATTATAGTAGTGTGGAGCACAATTCAAGACACATGTCTGGGCAGAACAGTCTGCACACTGATGTAAGTTGGAAGACACACATGAAAAGCTGGAAGACACACATGAAATAGTTTGCCCATGAGTATAATCATAACCCATCTGGTGAATGGCACAATATTTACGAAAATTTACAAGTCGGCGAGTCTACTTATCAAATACAGACCTGCCACACATCAACACAATTAGTGTCAACTTCAAATAAGAAAGTATTGTTTTGAATTAAATATTAACATACTTTTGCCACTCTGTTCTCAGCTCAAAATTGTAATAAAATTAGTTACTCTACATGTCAAACACTGCAAAACCAGGGTTTCAACTGACCCTTATTAGTCTCTGTCTATATTACGACATTTGTTTAACCTTGTCTTTACATTAAACAGATTAGTCATCAATCAAAAAAAAATATTCAGCGAAGCAGATGATTGGTGGCAGAATAACGACCCTGAGGGCCCTTAGGCCCCAACACCATTATTTGGGCTTAGGGTCAATTACCAGCGCTCAGCCCAGCTCGAATACATGTTATCCTTTTATCTAGTGTGTTCACAAGCTTTTTGTAAGATTTGACCTAGGGACCTATCTTTTGACCCCACATGACCCAGTTATGAACTCATCCAAGATTTCATGCAGGCAAACATTCTGATCAAATCTGGTGAAGATTGGGCCATAAATGTGGCCCCTAGTGTGTTTACAAGCTTTTCTAAGATTCGACCTAGTGACCTACTTATTGACCCCACATGGCCCAGCTATGAACTGATCCAAGAATTCATGCAGGCAAACATTCTGATCAAGTTTGGTGAAGATTGGGCCATAAATGGGCCTCTAGTGTGTTCACAAGCTTTTGCTCAGATTTGTCCTAGTGACTACTTTTTGACCCCACGTGACCCAATAATGAACTCATCCAAGATTTAATGCAGACAAACATTCTGACTAAGTTTGCTGAAGATTGGGCTATAAATGTGGTCTCTAGTGTGTTCACAAGGTTTTTCTAAGATTTGACCTAGTGACCTACTTATTGACCCCACATGACCCAGTTATGAACTGATCCAAGAATTCATGCAAGCAAACATTCTGATCAAGTTTGGTGAAGATTGGGCTATAAATGGGGCCTCTAGTGTGTTCACAAGCTTTTGCTCAGATTTGACCTCGTGACTACTTTTTGACCCCACGTGACCCAATAATGAACTCATCCAAAAGTTCATGCAGACAAACATTCTGAAACATGTTTGATGAAGATTGGGCTATAAATGTGGCCTCTAGTGTGTTCACAAGCCTTTTCTAAGATTTGACCTAGTGACCTACTTTTTGACCCCACGTGACACAGTTAAGAAACCGTCCAAGATTTCATGCAAACTAACATTCTGACCAAGTTTGGTGAAGATTGGGCTATAAATGTGGCCTCTAGTATGTTCACAAGTTTTTCCTAAAATTTGACCTAGTGTCCTACTTTTTGACCCCAGGTGACCCAATAACAAACTACTCCAAGATTTTATGCAGAGAAACATTCTGACTAAGTTTGATGAAGATTGGATAAAAACTGTGGTCTGTAGTGTGTTCACAAACTACATGTTGACGACGGACGACGGACGAAGCGGTATCACAAAAGCTCCCCTTGAGCACAACCCTTGAGCACGTTGTGCTCAGGTGAGCTAAAAATAAATATCTCAAAACCTTTTATAGCAAACATTATACATGCATATGTTAGTTTATTGAAATAAAAATGCTGTAAAGCATAAACGTGAAAAAGCAGAACTAGCATTATGATGCAGTACATAATAAAAAACATAAACACATGATATCCTAATCTTCACCCCATAGGGCATAATTATATAATTTATACATGACAACTGTCAGAAAACACAATAGCTTGAATCAAAGTTTTGCTGATGCCTAAGAGTAAAACAACAGGATATATAGAGACAAGAAGAAAACGTCGCTATGTGATGAAACTGGGTTTTTATTTTAAGTAATAATAGAAATTAAAATACTCTTATAAAGAAAATATCTGGTTGATAACAGTTTACATTAAAAATACTTGTACTGGGGGGGGGGGGGGGGGGGGGCGGGGGATGGTGAGGTGGGGGGGGGGGGGATGTCCACCCTTACACACCCCACCCCTGAAGACATTTTTGTTGGGGCATGGTTTTTACACTTATTAATCCTGTTACATTTAGATTAACAATTCTGTGTAATGTGGATGAAATCCCTTCATTAGTTAGGTCTCCTGGCAACAAGGTGTGGTTAGGTCTGAAGACAATCTGCTGTGGTTAGGTCTCCAGGTAAGCTGCTGTGGTTAGGTCTCCAGGTAACCTGCTGTGGTTAGGTCTCCAGATAATCTGCTGTGGTTAGGTCTCCAGGTAACCTATTGTGGTTAGGTCTCCAGGTAACCTGCTGTGGTTAGGTCTTCAGATAACCTGCTGTGGTTAGGTCTCCAGATAATCTGCTGTGGTTAGGTCTCCAGATAACCTGCTGTGGTTAGGTCTCCATATAATCTGCTGTGGTTAGGTCTCCAGGTAACCTGCTGTGGTTAGGTCTCCAGATAACCTGCTGTGGTTAGGTCTCCAGGTAATCTGCTGTGGTTAGGTCTCCAGGTAACCTGTTGTGGTTAGGTCTCCAGATAACCTGCTGTGGTTAGGTCTCCAGATAATCTGCTGTGGTTAGGTCTCTAGATAATCTGCTGTGGTTAGGTCTCCAGATAACCTGCTGTGGTTAGTTCTCCAGATAACCTGGTGTGGTTAAGTCTCTAGATAACCTGCTGTGGTTAGTTCTCCAGATAACCTGGTGTGGTTAAGTCTCCAGATAATCTGCTGTGGTTAGGTCTCCAGATAATCTGCTGTGGTTAGGTCTCCAGATAACCTGCTGTGCTTAGGTCTCCAGATAATCTGCTGTGGTTAGGTCTCCAGATAACCTGCTGTGGGTAGGTCTCCAGATAACCTGCTGTGGTTAGGTCTCTAAATAACCTGCTGTGGTTAGGTCTCCAGATAATCTGCTGTGGTTAGGTCTCCAGATAACCTGCTGTGGTTAGGTCTCCAGATAACCTGCTGTGGTTAGGTCTGAAGACAATCTGCTGTGGTTAGGTCTGAAGACAATCTGCTGTGGTTAGGTCTGAAGATAATCTGCTGTGGTTAGGTCTCTAGATAATCTGCTGTGGTTAGGTCTCCAGATAACCTGCTGTGGTTAGGCTTCCTGATAATCTGCTGTGGGTAGGTCTCCAGATAATCTGCAGTGGTTAGGTCTCCAGATAACCTGCTATGGTTAGGTCTCCAGATAACCTGCTGTGGTTAGGTCTGAAAACAATCTGCTGTGGTTAGGTCTCCAGATAACCTGCTGTGGTTAGGTCTGAAGACAATCTGCTGTGGTTAGGTCTCCAGATAACCTGCTTTGGGTAGGTCTGAAGACAATCTGCTGTGGTTAGGTCTCCAGATAACCTGCTGTGGTTAGGTCTGAAGACAAACTGCTGTGGTTAGGTCTCCAGATAACCTGCTGTGGTTAGGTCTGAAAACAATCTGCTGTGGTTAGGTCTCCAGATAATCTGATGTGGTTAGGTCTCCAGATAACCTGCTGTGGTTAGGTCTGAAGACAACCTGCTGTGGTTAGGTCTCCAGATAACCTGCTGTGGTCAGGTCTCCATATAACCTGCTGTGGTTAGGTCTGAAGACAATCTGCTGTGGGTAGGTCTCCAGATAATCTGCTGTGGGTAGGTCTTCAGATAACCAGCTGTGGTTAGCTCTCCAGATAACCTGCTGTGGTTAGGTCTGAAGACAATCTGCTGTGGTTAGGTCTCCAGGTAAGCTGCTGTGGTTAGGTCTCCAGGTAACCTGCTGTGGTTAGGTCTCCAGATAATCTGCTGTGGTTAGGTCTCCAGGTAACCTATTGTGGTTAGGTCTCCAGGTAACCTGCTGTGGTTAGGTCTTCAGATAACCTTCTGTGGTTAGGTCTCCAGATAATCTGCTGTGGTTAGGTCTCCAGATAACCTGCTGTGGTTAGGTCTCCATATAATCTGCTGTGGTTAGGTCTCCAGGTAACCTGCTGTGGTTAGGTCTCCAGATAACCTGCTGTGGTTAGGTCTCCAGGTAATCTGCTGTGGTTAGGTCTCCAGGTAACCTGTTGTGGTTAGGTCTCCAGATAACCTGCTGTGGTTAGGTCTCCAGGTAATCTGCTGTGGTTAGGTCTCCAGATAATCTGCTGTGGTTAGGTCTCCAGATAACCTGCTGTGGTTAGTTCTCCAGATAACCTGGTGTGGTTAAGTCTCTAGATAACCTGCTGTGGTTAGTTCTCCAGATAACCTGGTGTGGTTAAGTCTCCAGATAATCTGCTGTGGTTAGGTCTCCAGATAATCTGCTGTGGTTAGGTCTCCAGATAACCTGCTGTGCTTAGGTCTCCAGATAATCTGCTGTGGTTAGGTCTCCAGATAACCTGCTGTGGGTAGGTCTCCAGATAACCTGCTGTGGTTAGGTCTCCAAATAACCTGCTGTGGTTAGGTCTCCAGATAATCTGCTGTGGTTAGGTCTCCAGATAACCTGCTGTGGTTAGGTCTCCAGATAACCTGCTGTGGTTAGGTCTGAAGACAATCTGCTGTGGTTAGGTCTGAAGACAATCTGCTGTGGTTAGGTCTGAAGATAATCTGCTGTGGTTAGGTCTCTAGATAATCTGCTGTGGTTAGGTCTCCAGATAACCTGCTGTGGTTAGGCTTCCTGATAATCTGCTGTGGGTAGGTCTCCAGATAATCTGCAGTGGTTAGGTCTCCAGATAACCTGCTGTGGTTAGGTCTCCAGATAACCTGCTGTGGTTAGGTCTGAAGACAATCTGCTGTGGTTAGGTCTCCAGATAACCTGCTGTGGTTAGGTCTGAAGACAATCTGCTGTGGTTAGGTCTCCAGATAACCTGCTTTGGGTAGGTCTGAAGACAATCTGCTGTGGTTAGGTCTCCAGATAACCTGCTGTGGTTAGGTCTGAAGACAAACTGCTGTGGTTAGGTCTCCAGATAACCTGCTGTGGTTAGGTCTGAAAACAATCTGCTGTGGTTAGGTCTCCAGATAATCTGATGTGGTTAGGTCTCCAGATAACCTGCTGTGGTTAGGTCTGAAGACAACCTGCTGTGGTTAGGTCTCCAGATAACCTGCTGTGGTCAGGTCTCCATATAACCTGCTGTGGTTAGGTCTGAAGACAATCTGCTGTGGGTAGGTCTCCAGATAATCTGCTGTGGGTAGGTCTCCAGATAACCAGCTGTGGTTAGCTCTCCAGATAACCTGCTGTGGTTAGGTCTGAAGACAATCTGCTGTGGTTAGGTCTCTAGATAATCTGCTGTGGTTAGGTCTCCAGATAACCTGCTGTGGTTAGGTCTGAAGACAATCTGCTGTGATTAGGTCTCCAGACAATCTGCTGTGGTTAGGTCTCCAGATAACCTGCTGTGGTTAGGTCTCCAGATAACCTGCTGTGGTTAGGTCTAAAGACAATCTGCTGTGGTTAGGTCTCCAGATAACCTGCTGTGGTTAGGTCTCCAGATAATCTGCTGTGGTTAGGTCTCCAGATAACCTGCTGTGGTTAGGTCTCCAGATAATCTGCTGTGGTTAGGTCTGAAGACAATCTGCTGTGGTTAGGTCTGAAGACAATCTGCTGTGGTTAGGTCTGAAGATAATCTGCTGTGGTTAGGTCTCTAGATAATCTGCTGTGGTTAGGTCTCCAGATAACCTGCTGTGGTTAGGCTTCCTGATAATCTGCTGTGGGTAGGTCTCGAGATAATCTGCTGTGGTTAGGTCTCCAGATAACCTGCTGTGGTTAGGTCTCCAGATAACCTGCTGTGGTTAGGTCTGAAGACAATCTGCTGTGGTTAGGTCTCCAGATAACCTGCTGTGGTTAGGTCTGAAGACAATCTGCTGTGGTTAGGTCTCCAGATAACCTGCTGTGGTTAGGTCTGAAGACAATCTGCTGTGGTTAGGTCTCCAGATAACCTGCTGTGGTTAGGTCTGAAGACAATCTGCTGTGGTTAGGTCTCCAGATAACCTGCTTTGGGTAGGTCTGAAGACAATCTGCTGTGGTTAGGTCTCCAGATAACCTGTTGTGGTTAGGTCTGAAGACAATCTGCTGTGGTTAGGTCTCCAGATAACCTGCTGTGGTTAGGTCTGAAGACAATCTGCTGTGGTTAGGTCTCCAGATAATCTGATGTGGTTAGGTCTCCAGATAACCTGCTGTGGTTAGGTCTGAAGACAACCTGCTGTGGTTAGGTCTCCAGATAACCTGCTGTGGTCAGGTCTCCAGATAACCTGCTGTGGTTAGGTCTGAAGACAATCTGCTGTGGGTAGGTCTCCAGATAATCTGCTGTGGGTAGGTCTCCAGATAACCTGCTGTGGTTAGGTCTTCAGATAACCTCCTGTGGTTAGGTCTGAAGACAATCTGCTGTGGTTAGGTCTCCAGATAACCTGCTGTGGTTAGGTCTGAAGACAATCTGCTGTGGTTAGGTCTCTAGATAATCTGCTGTGGATAGGTCTCCAGATAACCTGCTGTGGTTAGGTCTGAAGACAATCTGCTGTTATTAGGTCTCCAGATAATCTGCTGTGGATAGGTCTCCAGATAACCTGCTGTGGTTAGGTCTCCAGACAATCTGCTGTGGTTAGGTCTCCAGATAACCTGCTGTGGTTAGGTCTCCAGATAATCTGCTGTGGTTAGGTCTCCAGACAATCTGCTGTGGTTAGGTCTCCAGATAACCTGCTGTGGTTAGGTCTCCAGATAATCTGCTGTGGTTAGGTCTCCAGATAACCTGCTGTGGTTAGGTCTCCAGATAACCTGCTGTGGTTAGGTCTCCAGACAATCTGCTGTGGTTAGGTCTCCAGACAATCTGCTGTGGTTAGGTCTGAAGACAATCTGCTGTTATTAGGTCTCCAGATAATCTGCTGTGGTTAGGTCTCCAGATAATCTGATGTGGTTAGGTCTCTAGATAATCTGCTGTGGTTAGGTCTCCAGATAATCTGCTGTGGTTAGGTCTCCAGGTAACCTATTGTGGTTAGGTCTCCAGATAACCTGCTGTGGTTAGGTCTCCAGATAATCTGATGTGGTTAGGTCTCTAGATAATCTGCTGTGGTTAGGTCTGAAGACAATCTGCTGTTATTAGGTCTCCTGATAATCTGCTGTGGTTAGGTCTGAAGACAATCTGCTGTTATTAGGTCTCCAGACAATCTGCTGTGGTTAGGTCTCCAGATAACCTGCTGTGGTTAGGTCTCCAGACAATCTGCTGTGGTTAGGTCTCTAGATAATCTGCTGTGGATAGGTCTCCAGATAACCTGCTGTGGTTAGGTCTGAAGACAATCTGCTGTTATTAGGTCTCCAGATAATCTGCTGTGGTTAGGTCTCCAGATAACCTGCTGTGGTTAGGTCTCCAGATAACCTGCTGTGGTTAGGTCTGAAGACAATCTGCTGTGGTTAGGTCTCCAGATAACCTGCTGTGGTTAGGTCTCCAGATAATCTGCTGTGGTTAGGTCTCCAGATAATCTGCTGTGGTTAGGTCTGAAGACAATCTGCTGTGGTTAGGTCTCCAGACAATCTGCTGTGGTTAGGTCTCCAGATAACCTGCTGTGGTTAGGTCTCCAGATAACCTGCTGTGGTTAGGTCTCCAGAAAACCTGCTGTGGTTAGGTCTCCAGATAACCTGCTGTGGTTAGGTCTGAAGACAATCTGCTGTGGGTAGGTCTCCAGATAATCTGCTGTGGGTAGGTCTCCAGATAATCTGCTGTGATTAGGTCTCCATATAATCTGCTGTGGTTAGGTCTCCAGGTAACCTGCTGTGGTTAGGTCTCCAGATAACCTGCTGTGGGTAGGTCTCCTTACAACAGGCTATCGGTAGGTCTCCTGACAACAGGCTATGGGTAGGTTCCCTGACAACCAGCTGTGGTTAGGTTCCCTGACAACAGGCTATGGGTAGATTCCCTGACAACAAGCTGTGTGTAGTCTCCTGACAACAGGCTGGTGGTAGGTCTCCTGACAACAGGCTATGGGTAGGTCTCCTGACACCATGCTGTGGGTAGGTTCCCTTACAACAAGCTGTGTGTAGGACTTCTGACAACTAGCTGTGGGTAAGTTCCCTGACAGCCAGCTGTGTGTAGTCTCCTGACAACAGGCTGTGGGTAGGTCTCCTGACAACAGGCTATGGGTAGGTCTCCTGACACCATGCTGCGGGTAGGTTCCTTTACAACAAGCTGTGGGTAGCTTCCCTGACTGCAAGATGTGGGTAGGTCTCCTGACAACGAGCTGTGTGTAGTCTTCTGACAACAAACTGTGGGTAGGTCTCCTGACAACAGGCTGTGGGTAGGTCTACTGACAATAGGCTGTGGGTAGGTCTCCTGACAATAGGCTATGGGTAGGTTCCCTAACAACAAGCTGTGGGTAGGTTCCTTTACAACAAGCTGTGGGTAGGTTCCCTGACTGCAAGATGTGGGTAGGTCTCCTGACAACCAGCTGTGTGTAGTCTTCTGACAACAGACTGTGGGTAGGTCTCCTGACAACAGGCTGTGGGTAGGTCTACTGACAACAGGCTGTGGGTGGGTTCCCTGACTGCAAGATGTAGGTAGGTCTCCTGACAACCAGCTGTGTGTAGTCTTCTGAAAACAGACTGTGGGTAGGTCTCCTGACAACAGGCTGTGGGTAGGTCTCCTGACAACAAGATGTGGGTAGGTTCCCTGACTGCAAGATGTAGGTAGGTCTACTGACAACAGGCTGTGGGTAGGTTCCCTGACTGCAAGATGTAGGTAGGTCTCCTGACAACCAGCTGTGTGTAGTCTTCTGACAACAGGCTGTGGGTAGGTCTACTGACAACAGGCTGTGGGTAGGTCTCCTGACAACAAGATGTGGGTAGGTTCCCTGACTGCAAGATGTAGGTAGGTCTCCTGACAACCAGCTGTGTGTAGTCTTCTGACAACAGGCTGTGGGTAGGTCTACTGACAACAGGCTGTGGGTAGGTCTCCTGACAACAAGATGTGGGTAGGTTCCCTGACTGCAAGATGTAGGTAGGTCTACTGACAACAGGCTGTGGGTAGGTTCCCTGACTGCAAGATGTAGGTAGGTCTCCTGACAACCAGCTGTGTGTAGTCTTCTGACAACAGACTGTGGGTAGGTCTACTGACAACAGGCTGTGGGTAGGTCTCCTGACAACAAGATGTGGGTAGGTTCCCTGACAATAAGCTGTGGGTAGGTTCCCTGACAACCAGCTGTGAGTAGGTTTCCTGACAACAAGCTGTGGGTAGGTTCCCTGACAACCAGCTGTGGGTAGGATCCCTGACAACAAGCTGTGGGTAGGTTCCCTGACAACAAGCTGTGGGTAGGTTCCCTGACAACAGGCTGTGGGTAGGTTCCCTGACAACAAGCTGTGGGTAGATCACTTGCAGTCATGTTTTTTGTTGGATAAAATTCTTTGAACAATCTTTAATCAATGAACATGTATACCAAATATCAAGGCTCTTGATCTGGTAGTTTTTTAAAAGATTTTCTACGTTTTCCTATATGACAAATGGCCACAGCCTTGGCCAGCACCTTTTTGACGGATTCAGTTTCTTGAACAAGCTAGATATAAGACCACCCAAGGAACGTGTATACTAAAATTCAAGACATAAGCTCTTGTTTTTTCTGGCAAAAGGAGTGTCTTAGTTTTCTAAAAACAGCCATACATGAAAAATGGACCCCACATCTTGTGGCCATGTTTTTGGAAGGATTAAAACTCTTTGAACAATTTTAAACAAGATCCCTTAAGGGGCATATATAACAACCATCAAGGCTCTAGATTGATAAAGGCCTACCTAAGGTGCATGTATACTAAATATCAAAGCTCAACCTCTTGTGGTTTTTGAGAGAAAGTTCTCCTATATAACCATGTAGGGAAAAATGCCACACCTCTAGTGGCCATGTTTTGACTGATCAAAATTCAAACCCAAGGAACATGTCTACAAAACATCAAGGCTCTAGCTCTTGTAAATTCTGACAAGAAGATTTCTTGTAAATTTCCTAAATAGTCATATTTGGAAAATGGCCCGCCCCTGGTGGCCAGTTTTTTTACAGATCAAAATTCTTTAAAAAATGTTGATACAGGGCCACTCAAAAAACATGTAAACCAAATATCAAGGCTCTAGCTCTTGTGGTTTCTGACAAGAAGAACTTCTAACTTTCTCTATACAGCAATACCGTATTCACTCGTGTAATAGCCGCACTTTTTTACCCGATTTTATCGTTAAGGAGTTGAGGGTGCGGCCATTCTATAGGTGTAAGGCCTTGGAACATTTTTTCTAGAACGATTCTGCCGATTTTTGGGACGCCATGCGTCTAGATTAGCTCTCTAAGTAGGAGGTTGACAGACGATATGAACGAGATAGCGCCGTTCTATGCTTTTGTCTAACCAATGTGAACATATTCCATAATTTATAAATGACTTCCTAGTTTTATCTCTTGTATCATATTTCTGAATGTTTGCATCATCAAACAATTTCACCCAGCTGTCATGTGTACACTACCATGCAGATCAAAGGAGTTCATAGAATAGCCGATAAAACAACACAGCTTTGATACGAGGCGACAATCTCCTTGACGAGGTGAAAATGAACAGGAGCGTCGACCAGTCATGCTATCTCGACAAAAGGGTTAATTGGTAAACTGTGACTGTATTTTTGACACGTTGCGAATGTATCTAGTCTCAGTCGCACTGCTATCCTGTAGCTCGTGGCGGCATGAAATTAATTTCTTTGATCTACGTCACCAAGTCTGGTATGACAGTACACGATATATCGGGGAACAGTGCATGGAGAAATGTAATCGGCAGCTGCTTATAAAAACACATCGTTCACTCCCTCACTGTCAAACTGCTCCGATCGATATCACCTTGACAACAGCTTATCTCCGAGTCAGTCACTTGACCTGTGTAATGAGGCAAGTCTACACAGAAACGCCAAGTAAATTACAGCTTGGTGTATTTAGCAGGCTGAAGTTGAAAGTTTGTTTAAGTGTTAACTGACGGATAATAAGCTGTGTTTGCGGTCATTTTGGGGGTGCGGCCATTACATTGAATTAGGACTTTTTCTTCAAATTTTGCGGTCATTTTGGGGGTGCGGCCATTACACGGGTGCGACCATTACACGAGTGAATACGGTATATAAAAAGGGTCACACCCTTGGAAGTCATGTTTTTGACAAATCAGAATTCTTTAAAAGATACGTTTGTTCCCCATGCCTGCTGAAGCTTCTGAGAAAGTTAAGGTGAATTTAGTCCAGCAGTTTCAGAGGTGATGATGTATAAAGACTGTTGATGGATGCATGACACCAGACACTGGTCGATCACAATATCTCAACCTGAGCATAAAATCAGGTGAGCTCAAAATCAATTAATTGTTGTTGCTTGAAATTCACAATTTGTTTGGTATTGCAACTTACTTCTTTTTCACAATTTAGATGATTTGACAATGTGAAAATTAACATTTAGGAGATGATCTATCGAGACCCGTTCACAAAAGGGTGAAAACAGTGCTGTACCCCCTTTATTGGTTAAAACCAGTACCCATGGTAAAAACTAGCTAATGCATAGTCTTGCTCAAGGAATATTATCGCTGTTGGCTGTTCGAGGACGAATCCAGGACCTTCCAGTCCAACATCTAACATTTAACCTGGACTGCAGGACTACAGTCAATCGGTTAATAGTGGTACCTTGAGCTAACTGGACTATGATAATCTAGTGGAGGAGTTTAAGAAGACAAATAGAGACATGGCCTTGTAATAAACATACAAGATTCAAAATAACGGCTATTATACATCTTGTATGTTTATTACAAGGCCATTTCTATTTCAAAAATAAAAAAATTAAACATGCACATTTCCCCCCTTTTTAATTAAACACGGTAGAATGTTCCCCTTCTCATTTCTCAAAGGCCCCTGGCCCATACCTTTTTTTCAGAAAAAAAATCTGGTATCATAGTACAGTATCGACTTTACTTAGTATCACTATATACTGATTTACCAAACAGCACTAATGTGGTTTAAGTAAGATATGCTCACCAGACGCAAAAGCTCAGGTGGTAGTGCGTCGGCTTGCGGATCGGGAGGTCGCAGGTTCAACCCCGGCCGTGTCAAACCAAAGACTTTAAAGTTGGTAGTGGTGGTTTCCCTCCCTTATGCTAGAGGCTAAGGGGACAGCATTATAAATGACTCGTCGGTGTCAGTATAATGGACCGGCCGGGTTCAGTCCCTGGGCACCTCATAAGTGCCCCTGTGCTATAATGATAGAAATGTCGCTGCACAGTATCGACAAAAATGCTGGCAAATCCCAATCCCAAGATCTGATCACAATTTATGACTGATTATTCAGCTTTTAAATGGAAGTATGGTCTGTGACTGAACCTTAAATTATTTTACATTATGTTAACGGTGGTATTCAACAGTTTGCACAATGTTTGTTCTCCCAGGCTACCACATAAATTATTGTTACCTGAAAAGATCCCACAATATGATATTCATTGGTCCTATATATCCAAGTTTCACAGTGAAATGATAAAGAATAAAGCCCTGATTGTCATTACAAAAATGTATTTCCTTTTTTTTAAACTATAAAAATCCCTTGAGACCACTAACTTTTGAGATCATATTTTCCTGATCATCCTGGTAAGCAGTTCTGACATTTAAGCTGAACCTCCATCAACCTTATTTATAGGTTTTGAAAGCATGGTCATGTACATTGATATATTTCATAATGTGTATTGGCTGACATTTGTCTAAACTAAAGTAAGTTTATGCCGCAACTGGGCACAAATTCCTTAGAATTGGGTAAAGGTATTGATTCATGCATAAGATACAAACTGTTGGAAACCACCTTTAAGGTAAGATAACTGACCTGTGATCCAAGAGGCGACATTTTTTACACAGCAGTTTGTCGTGCCGGCGACAGTACAACGTTATTAATTCATCAGCATGTTTTCCACATTTCTCGGTCAGCACATCTTTGTTGTCTCCTTGTCCTTTCACTACATTGTGGTTTTCATTCCAATCATTATGGAATCCTAAGCATGGTGTACACAGATGTTTATTGCAGTCATAGCAGTAATAATCTGCAATCTGGTCTTTTTTCTTCTTGGCACAATTGGAACACTTAGCATCTTTATATTCATCCGACCACTTCTCTGCATCAATGGCAGTCGCCATATTTACTACCTGGCACAAGATTTCGAACGGTATGTACACTGAAGTCGGTGCTGCAATAACAAGAGGTATGTGTTGCTGGGCGACTAATCAACAGCAGACTATTCTACCACAGCTGAAAAATTTAAGGCGACGAATCGACCCCAATAAAGTTATATTACTATATGTTGTTTAATGTATTTCTGTTGTAAAAGATGAACTTTGTATAAAATCGTGTTTTGAGAATCTTTTGAAGTGTGTTTATTAAGGATTGAATTGATGAAGTAAACATTGTCAAAATGTTGTAATGTGGAACAAAAGAGGAATGACTAAACATAATTGTAAAATTTAAGTATTTTCTGAAGTCGAATAATTAAATGAAGTGTTATAATGATTGTGCAGTTAGTTTGAAATGGTTATTTAAAATGGGTAATTAAGTCATCAAATAAAAAAAAAGATTATTTATGTATTGTTGGTTGTCGTTAATGGGTTTTCACAATTGTTACACTCTTTTTTATGAAGTTGACTGGATAATAACAGAATCACAACTGATGCTAACCTTTAGACTGCCTGTCCAGGAGGTAGAATTCAACCCTCCAGTCAAAACCCGATGGCTATGGTTAAAATATGTGTAAATAATACTGAAATGAAATAAAATATACAGGTCTGATTACAAGGATTTTTATGCAAGAACTTGTTGTTAAAATGGATACCACATACAGATATCCACCTGTTTAAGATAAATTTACACTCTGATGACATTAAGAAACCAAGCTGTTATAGGAAAGAAATTAGCTGATTTCCCCCACGACTTGCAATACATTAAGCACAGTAGGTAAAAAGCTGAAAAGCGTTTGTTATCTTATCCCCCAATAAAGAAAATATTGACTTGGCTCGGGCCACAAGTAAATCCTGCAAACAATTTGCCACAACCAACCCGGAAGAAGTCGCACCCAAAGTCAAGATGTAACACTCGATCTGGCCGAAAATGCTGGCTGCTAGAATGTCACTTTGAATTGTTCTATCACAATCACGGGCACTCGATGTTACTTCAGTGTATTTATGTTAAAGTTCCGGCGAAGAAATATTATATAATTAAATTGCACTACTACCACTACTGATTCGCCATTTTTGTTTAAAACACGGAAGTGGCTGGCTGCCTCGTTCTGCTTCGGTATGACTAATTACCGGATAAGAAAACATATCGCCGGATCAATCGGAACTTCTCGGGTAATTCCGCCCTCGGGACAATCCAATCGTTCCGATTGGGGAACTCCTCGGGTAATTCCGTCCTCGGGACACTCATCCCTCGGATGCACTCGGATCACGCTTCGGTGATTCTACGTAATCACCTCGGAAATAATGCTGTCGCCGCCATATTGACGAACTACATCCAAAATGGCAATCGTACCTACTCGGCGATCTCCGGCAAGCTTCGGATATAGACATCACCGAAGCGTGATCCGAGTGCATGCAGGGTAATAACTGGTATATTACACTTTTACCAAATCCTGTTGGTAAAATACATACAGTATCAACTAAGTTAAAAATGTTCTTCAACGAAGCAATCTGCTCTTCTTTCAAGCAGTGTTGAATCTCCATCATATCTAAAGCGTACTGCATGCACTTTGAAAAGTCAGCCATCTGTGTTTACATAATGCAATGAGAAGTTATTCGCCGAGGCAAATCACCAACTGGTGTATTCTACAATTACATACGAGGTGATATATCCGAAGCTTGTCGGAGAACGCCGAGTAGGTCCGAAGCTTGCCGGAGATCACCGAGTAGGTACGATTGCCCTGGGATGCGGTTGGTGCAATGATACTAAATGAAATCACGATCGTTTTGTTCGCCGGAAGTCGGAAGAAGAATATGCCTAAATGTAGTTCGTACAAAACATAAACAATGCCAACGTTTGACAGCTGCGTGTCTGCTGCGCTGGGTAAATTTAAAGTCGATGGTTTTAATTTGAAGTCGCCACAAATTGAAGTTTTGCAGGCAACGTACTGTAGTGAGCTGTCACCCGAGCTGCCATTTTTGTTTTGACGCCTGTCTCAAAAGTAGTCCCATTTAGGGAATTTACCGAGGTGATCCGACTACCTTCATACATCCGAGAGATGATTCGTGAATTATCCGAGGTGTTCCGATTGTCATGAAGGGGTGAAATACCGACCGGAAGTAGACCGTGTGACATGGACTTTTTCTCTTTAGTAACTGCCTGTTGCTATGTTCTGGAATTAATTTTTTTGGTGTCAAAAGGAAGCTGAAACTATGTAGAATTAAAAGAAGGAAGGAAGGAAGGAAAAATAAATATAAATGAATAAAAAATACCCTTTCCCACTGAGATGTAAATATCTATCTATGTGTATGTCTTTGTATGTCAGTGTGTATGTACTTACATATGTCTTATGTATGCTTCTGTGCTACACCATAAAAACCAAGGCAATCAACTAATGTACAAAGATACAAATTCACACAACCTATAACGGTTCATACTACAGCAACAAAACTCTGCTTTTATACAAATAGCCAGAGACTCTTCACTTGGGAGTATACACTATATGAGTTAGACAACAGAAATGATTTTGTAGGTGGCTGGATGTCCACAAATCGAACCTAGAACCAACATTCTTGTTTCTTTCAAAAAATACTCTCAAATAACTTCAACTAAATATAAACATAAACCCCAACAGCGTCCTCTTCCTAGTCCTTTTTTGTTTCGTGTACGGGACAAGAAAGGGATCGAATGAGGACATTCCCATTAACAAAAAAAGATTATTTATGAATTGTTGGTTGTCGTTAATGGGTTTTCACAATTGTTACACAATTAGATGATTGGTTATGCTTTTTTTATGAAGTTTACTGGATAATAACAAAATCACAACTGATGCTAACCTTTAGACTGCCTGTCCAGGAGGAAGAATTCAACCCTCCAATCAAAACCCGATGGCTATGGTTAAAATATGTGTAAATTATACTGAAATGACAAAAAATATACAGGTCTGATTACAAGGGTATTTATGTAAGAACTTGTTGTTAAAATGGATACCACATACAGATATCCACCTGTTTAAGATAAATTTACACTCTGATAAGATTAAGAAACCAAGCTGTTATAGGAAAGAAATTAGCTGATTTCCCCCACGACTTGCAATACATTAAGCACAGTAGGTAAAAAGCTGAAAAGCGTTTGTTATCTTATCCCCCAATAAAGAAAATATTGACTTGGCTTGGTCCACAAGTAAATCCTGCAAACAATTTGCCACAACCAACCCGGAAGAAGTCGCACCCAAAGTCAAGATGTAACACTCGATCTGGCCGAAAATGCTGGCTGCTAGAATGTCACTTTGAATTGTTCTATCACAATCACAGGCACTCGATGTTACTTCAGTGTATTTATGTTAAAGTCCCGGCGAAGAAATATTATATAATTAAATTTCACTACTACCACTACTGATTCGCCATTTTTTGTTTAAAACACGGAAGTGGCTGGCTGCCTCGTTCTGCTTCGGTATGACTAATTACCGGATAAGAAAACATCAATCGGAACACCTCGGATAATTTACGAATCGGATGATTGTCCCGAGGACGGAATTACCCGAGGAGTTCCGGTTGAAGAAAACATATCCCCGGATCAATCGGAACTCCTCGGGTAATTCCGTCCTCAGGACAATCCAATCGTTCCGATTGGGGACAATCATGAAAGCAATCGAAACTCCTTGGGAACTTCCGTCCTCGGGACAATCATCTCTCGGATGCATTTGGTGCAATGATACGAACTGAAGTCACGATCGTTTTGTTCACCGGAAGTCGGAAGAAGAATTTGCCTAAAATGTAGTTCGCACAAAACATAAACAATGCCATCGTTTGACAGCTGCGTGTCTGCTGCGCTGGGTAAATTAAAAGTGGATGATTTAAATTTGAAGCCGCCACAAATTGAAGTTTTACAGGCATCGTACTGTAGTGACCTGTCACCCGAGCTGCCATTTTTGTTTTGACGCCTGTCTCAAAAGTAGTCCCATTTAGGGAAATGGTGGAGGGGTGGTTACATTAAATACCGACCGGAAGTAGAATGTGTGACATGGACTTTTTCTCTTTAGTAACAGTATGTTGCTAAGTTCTGGCTTTAAATCTTTTGGCGTAAAAAGGAAGCTGAAACTATGTAGAATTAAAAGAAGGAAGGAAGGAAGGAAGGAAGGAAGGAAGGAAAAATAAATAAATATAAATAAATAAAACATACTCTTCCCCACTGAGATGTAAATATATATCTATGTGTATGTCTTTGTATGTCAGTGTGTATGTACTTACATATGTCTTATGTATGCTTCTGTGCTACACCATAAAAACCAAGGCAATCGACTAATCAATCGTAAAACTTCGGGTATTTCCGTATGGTTCGTAAAATACACCTCGTACATAGCTCTAGAATACACCAAAGTGCGTCGCCTGAGTTATGAAACAGCGTCCGTTCGCGAGAAAGTAACAAATTGTATATATATCATTTAGTTGAGTATATCTTGCAATAACAACGATTTTTTTTATCAATACAATCTATATGATTTACGGAAAATTGAAAAGTCAACATTAAATACCCAGTATTAAAACTAAGACACACAAAGTAGATCCAAGATGGCGCCTTATTATGTCAGATGTCTCTTGCATAGCATAAAGGCCGAGGTGATCAGATTGTCGACTAATGTACAAAGATACAAATTCTCACAACCTATAACGGTTCATACTACAGCAACAAAACTCTGCTTTTATACAAGTAGCCAGGGACTCTTCTCTTGGAGTATACACTATATGTGTAAGACAAATGAAATGATTTTGTGGATGGTTGGGTGTCCAGATATCGAACCTGGAACCAACATTCTCGTTTCTTTCCAAAAATACCTTCAATTAACTTCAACTAAATATAAACCCCAACAGCGACCTCTTCCTGGTCCTTTCTTGTTTCGTATACGGGACAAGAAAGGGATCGAATGAAGGCATTTCCATTAACAAATATGTATCAGATAACTCCCTTTGATCCACTCAGACATGAGCTATATAGGAGTCCGATGGATGAGAAATAAGATGAACCGAAGTTTAGAAAGTGAAATTCTCACGCAATAATGTTCACCTTATCAAATTAAAAAAACAACACAAAAACACAACAAATATTTATTTTTACCTAAATAGGTACCCTACATCCATGTGCAAAGTAACACCCAACTTGTCATAACACAAAAGGTACTTCCTATTCGAGCCACGCTGCACAATAAGTAATAATGACAACAAGAAAAGCATGACAACTTTTTAAAAATTTACGTTACATGATCATCCGGGTAATCAGCTCTGATGTCGATATCTATTTTTAGCTGAAATCGCCCATCTTGCTTATTTACAGATTAGGAAATGCTGGAAATTCAGAAAGATATCTCTTCATGATGTGTACTGTCTAACAATTGGGGTAATGTTGTAAACAATCCTTCTTTAAACTAAATTATATGTTTATACAGCAGTTTAACACAATTTTCAAAGAACAGGAGCAAGATGTTGTCCTTCAATGCATGGACATGTTTACAAAAGGATGCCATCTTTGAAAATGACAACAAACACAATCAAAAGTCATGCTGCGATTGACTGATTTTTATTATTTTATTATATTTTTTTAAAGAAAGCGTTCATATCTGTTTTTAAGTTACAAATTGTTTATCATTCATATCAAAGTGTTTATACATGTATATTAAGAGAAATCAAATATTTATGAAAATGAAATGCATTTAGGCATTAAATTTTGTTGTTGTTTAACTTTGTTTCATTTTAATTCCCTTTTTTTTCACTTTTTGTTATTTTCAAAAGATGGGCATTATGCTATATAATATGCCTATCTTTTTTTTAACAAGAGGGCCATGATGGCCCTTAATTGCTCACTTGAGGACACAGGCTCATATCTGGCATCAAGTAATTAAGAGTTATTTACTTTAGAAATCTTTGGTGAAGATTGAACCATTAGTGTGGCCACTGGGTTGGTAACATTTTCTAGAATTTTACCTAGTGACCTACTGAATCCACATGACCCACTTCAAAACATATGTAAGATTTCATACTGGCAAACATTCTGGCAAAGTTTGGTGAAGATTGTGCCATCAATGTGGCCTCTAAGTGTTTTCACAAAGTGTTTCTAAAATGTGATCTAGTGACCTCCTTTTTGACCCCACGTGACCCAATAATATACTCATCCAAGATTTCAAGCAGACAAACAATCTGATCAAGTTTGGTGAAGATTGGGCATGAATGTGGCCTGTAGCGTGTTCACATGCTTTTTCTAAGTTTTGACATAGTAACCACTTTTTTGATTACACATGACCCAATAATAAACTCGTCCAAGATTTCATGCAGACATTTTGACCAAGTTTAATGAAGATTTGCCTGTAAATGTGGCCTCTAGTGTGTTCACAAGCTTTTTGTAAGATTTGACCTAGTGACCTATCTTTTGACCCCACATGACCCAGTTACGAACTCATCCAAGATTTCATGCAGCCAAACATTTTGATCAAATCTGGTGAAGATTGGGCCATAAATGGGGCTTCTAGTGTGTTTACAAGCTTTTTCTAAGATTTGACCTAGTGACCTTCTTTTTGACCCCACGTGACCCAATAATGAAATTCCCCAAGATTTCATGCAGACAGACATTCTGACCAAGTTGGGTGAAGATTGGGCCATAAATGGGGCCTCTAATGTGTTCACAAGCATTTTCTAAAATTTGACCTAGTGATCTACTTTTTTACATAAAAAGTCCTTCGTAAAACAATATGTCATTTTTTTCAATAATTACACAGGGATAATGCAGTCATTTTTACTATACCCAGAATACTTGACATATTGTGTTACAATATGTTGATAGTATATTCTTTATAGATTCCAGTTAGAGACAATGTGTACAAGCCTGTGATAAACTAAACATGTGTTTTTAGTTTGGGATTTATAGATATATAGATATCATATAATGACCAGCCGCAATAGCTCAATTGGTAGAGCGTCAGCATGTGGATCGGGAGGTCGCAGGTTCAAACCCCGGCTGGGTCAAACCAAAGACTTTCAAGTTGGTAGTAGTGGCTTCCCTCCGCTCGGGGCTAAGGGGACAGCATTACACCTGACTCGTCAGTGTCAGTATAATGTACCGGCCGGGTTCAGTCCCTGGGCACCTCATAAGTGCCCCTGTGCTATAATGATAGAAATGTCACTGCATAGTATCGGCAAAAAGCGGCAAATCCCATCCCATGCCATATAATATATAATACAGATTTTTAAACTTCCAGAGCCTGTGATAAACCCCAATAGATTGTTTAGTTGTGACACATAATATACCATAATTTTTTAAACTCCCAGAATCTTATAAGGTACTTTTAATTTGAGATTTAGATCACATAACATTTAACATAGATTTTTCACCTAAAGAACCTTATTAAGACAAGAAATAAGGCCTTAAATTTTTATAATGATAATATTTCAAGAAAGTAAAAGTAAAGTCAAAAGAATATAAGGACCTAAACCCCACACACCCTGACATCAAAATAATGAACTATTAAGCTATCAATATAATCTCCATGCTATAATGTCTTCGCCATATACCTTTAGGTGAAAGGCGAGGGTAAACAAATCCATTCGTCTTCACAGGTTTTTCCTTAAATTTGACCTTTTGTCCTAGTTTTTGACCCCAGGTAACCCAATAATGAACTCATGCAAAAATTCATGCAGACAAACATTCTGACCAAGTTTAATGAAGATTGGATAAAAATTGTGGCCTCTAGCATGTTCACAAGTTTGTTGGTGACGGATACCGGACGACAAACGAAGAGGTATCAGAAAAGCTCATCTTGAGCATGTTGTATTTAATTATAAGGAGTTAACACAAAAACTGTGTTAAAGGCATCACACAGTAATGTTACACGCTACATGACGAGGCATCACACAGTATTGTTACAAGCTACATGACAGGTATCACACAGTAATGTTACAAGCTACATGATGAGGCATCACATAGTAATGTTACAAACTACATGACGAGGTATCACACAGTAATGTTACAAGCTACATGATGAGGTATCACACAGTAATGTTACAAGCTACATGATGAGGCATCACATAGTAATGTTACAAACTACATGACGAGGTATCACACAGTAATGTTACAAGCTACATGACGAGGTATCACACAGTAATGTTACAAGCTACATGATGAGGTATCACATAGTAATGTTACAAACTACATGACGAGGTATCATACAGTAATGTTACAAGCTACATGACGAGGTATCACATAGTAATGTTACAAGCTACATGATGAGGTATCACATAGTAATGTTTCACGCTACATGACGAGGCATCACATAGTAATGTTACAAACTACATGATGAGGCATCACACAGTAATGTTACAAGCTACATGATGAGGTATCACATAGTAATGTTACACGCTACATGACGAGGCATCACATAGTAATGTTACACGCTACATGACGAGGCATCACATAGTAATGTTACAAACTACATGACGAGGCATCACACAGTAATGTTACAAGCTACATGATGAGGTATCACACAGTAATGTTACAAGCTACATGATGAGGTATCACACAGTAATGTTACAAACTACATGACGAGGCATCACATAGTAATGTTACAAACTACATGACGAGGCATCACACAGTAATGTTACAAGCTACATGACGAGGCATCACATAGTAATGTTACAAACTACATGACGAGGCATCACACAGTAATGTTACAAGCTACATGATGAGGTATCACATAGTAATGTTACAAGCTACATGACGAGGCATCACATAGTAATGTTACAAACTACATGACGAGGCATCACACAGTAATGTTACAAGCTACATGATGAGGTATCACATAGTAATGTTACAAGCTACATGATGAGGCATCACACAGTAATGTTACAAGCTACATGACGAGGCATCACACAGTAATGTTACAAGCTACATGATGAGGTATCACATAGTAATGTTACACGCTACATGACGAGGCATCACATAGTAATGTTACAAACTACATGATGAGGCATCACACAGTAATGTTACACGCTACATGACGAGGCATCACATAGTAATGTTACAAGCTACATGACGTGGCATCACACAGTAATGTTACACGCTACATGACGAGGCATCACATAGTAATGTTACACGCTACATGACGAGGCATCACATAGTAATGTTACACGCTACATGACGTGGCATCACACAGTAATGTTACAAACTACATGATGAGGCATCACACAGTAATGTTACACGCTACATGACGAGGCATCACATAGTAATGTTACAAGCTACATGACGTGGCATCACACAGTAATGTTACACGCTACATGACGAGGCATCACATAGTAATGTTACACGCTACATGACGAGGCATCACATAGTAATGTTACACGCTACATGACGTGGCATCACACAGTAATGTTACACGCTACATGACGAGGCATCACATAGTAATGTTACACGCTACATGACGAGGCATCACACAGTAATGTTACACGCTCATTGACGAGGCATCACATAGTAATGTTACAAACTACATGACGAGGCATCACACAGTAATGTTACATGCTACATGATGAGGCATCACATAGTAATGTTACAAGCTACATGGCAATGCATCACATAGTAATGTTACAAGCTACATGACGTGGCATCACATAGTAATGTTACAGGCTACATGGCAATGCATCACACAGTAATGTTACAAGCTACATGGCAATGCATCACACAGTAATGTTACAAGCTACATGGCAATGCATCACACAGTAATGTTACACGCTACATGACGTGGCATCACATAGTAATGTTACAGGCTACATGACGAGGCATCACAGAGTAATGTTACAAGCTACATGATGAGGCATCACACAGTAATGTTACAAGCTACATGACGAGGCATCACACAATAATGATACAAGCTACAAAACGAGGCATCACACAGTAATGTTACAAGCTACATGACGAGGCATCACACAATAATGATACAAGCTACAAAACGAGGCATCACACAGTTATGTTACAAGCTACATGACGAGGCATCATACAGTTATGTTACAAGCTACATGACGAGGCACCACACAGTAATGTTACAAGCTACATGACGAGGCATCACACAGTAATGTTACAAGCTACATGACGAGGCATCACACAGTTATGTTACAAGCTACATGACGAGGCATTAAACAGTAATGTTACAAGCTACATGACGAGGCATCACACACTAATGTTACACGGTACATGACGAGGCATCACACAGTAATGTTACAAGCTACATGACGAGGCATCACACAGTAATGTTACACGCTACATGACGAGGCATCACACAGTAATGTTACACGCTACATGACGAGGCATCACACAGTATTGTTACACGCTACATGACGAGGCTTCACACAGTAATGTTACACGCTACATGACAAGGCATTACACGGTAATGTTACTAGCTACATGATGAGGCATCACATAGTAATGTTACAAGCTACATAACAAGGCATCACACAGTAATGTTACAAGCTACATGACAAGGCATCACATAGTAATGTAACAAGCTACATGACAAGGCATCACACAGTAACATTACATGCTACATGACGAGGCATCACACAGTAATGTTACACGCTACATGACGAGGCATCACACAGTAATGTTACACGCTACATGACGAGGCATCACACAGTAACATTACATGCTACATGACGAGGCATCACATAGTAATGTTACAAGCTACATGACAAGGCATCACACAGTAATGTTACACGCTACATGACGAGGAATCACACAGTAATGTTACACGCTACATGACGAGGCATCACACAGTAACATTACACGCTACATGACAAGGCATCACACAGTAATGTTACAAGCTACATGACAAGGCATCACACAGTAACATTACATGCTACATGACGAGGCATCACACAGTAACATTACACGCTACATGACGAGGAATCACACAGTATTGTTACAAGCTACATGACGAGGCATCACACAGTAACATTACACGCTACATGACGAGGCATCACATAGTAATGTTACAAGCTACATGATGAGGCATCACATAGTAATGTAACAAGCTACATGACAAGGCATCACACAGTAATGTTACACGCTACATGACGAGGCATCACACAGTAACATTACACGCTACATGACGAGGCATCACATAGTAATGTTACAAGCTACATGACGAGGCATCACACAGTAGTGTTACAAGCTAAATGACGAGGAATCACACAGTAATGTTACAAGCTACATGACAAGGCATCACACAGTAATGTTACACGCTACATGACGAGGAATCACACAGTAATGTTACACGCTACATGACGAGGCATCACACAGTAACATTACAAGCTACATGACAAGGCATCACACAGTAATGTTACAAGCTACATGACAAGGCATCACACAGTAATGTTACACGCTACATGACGAGGCATCACACAGTAACATTACACGCTACATGACGAGGAATCACACAGTATTGTTACAAGCTACATGACGAGGCTTCACACAGTAACATTACACGCTACATGACGAGGCATCACATAGTAATGTTACAAGCTACATGATGAGGCATCACATAGTAATGTAACAAGCTACATGACAAGGCATCACACAGTAATGTTACACGCTACATGACGAGGCATCACACAGTAACATTACACGCTACATGACGAGGCATCACATAGTAATGTTACAAGCTACATGACGAGGCATCACACAGTAGTGTTACAAGCTAAATGACGAGGAATCTCACAGTAATGTTACAAGCTACATGACAAGGCATCACACAACAATGTTACAAGCTACATTACGAGGCATCACACAGTAATGTTACAAGCTGCATGATGAGGCATCACATAGTAATGTTACAAGCTACATGACGAGGCATCACACAGTAATGTTACAAGCTACATGATGAGGCAACACATAGTAATGTTACAAGCTACATGACGAGGTATCACACAGTTATGTTACAACCTATATGACTTGGCATCACACAGTAATGTTACAAGCTACATGACGAGGCATCACACAGTAATGTTACACGCTACATGACGAGGCATCACACAGTAATGTTACAAGCTACATGACGAGGCATCACATAGTAATGTTACACGCTACATGACGAGGCATCACACAGTAATGTTACACGCTACATGACGAGGCATCACACAGTAATGTTACAAGCTACATGACGAGGCATCACACAGTAATGCTACAAGCTACATGACGAGGCATCACACAGTAATGTTACAAGCTACATAACTATATTATTTGACAATAAAAATTAAAACGAACACAAAAGGTAGATGACATCTGGTAAGCTGGCAGACCATCTGGATTTAAACATGAGTCCCTCCATCTCCATAGCATTTTTCTTGACTTGTAAGAGTTCATAGTACACCATTATAACCACAAATGAGTTGGTAAAACTTACATATTAAATGAACACACAAAATATAGCTGAATATAACCAATGAAGTATTTAAATTCATAAAAGTAAAACACAAAGAACAGTTCTGAAAAAATGTTTCCATTAGTATGGTAATTAATATGTTCATGAAAACTTCAACTTGTACCTAGATCTAAAAGTGAATTGGTCACAGTTCGTAATATTTAAGTTTTCATTTATTTTTTTTTGCTAAACCACAGATAGGTAATGCAGTGTTTTGACTCCTGACCATTATATATTATTTGTAAATGCTGCACTTCAAAAGTTGTCTACAGGTTAAAAAAATAACACTGTGCAACACTTATCTAGTTTTGATCGTATTGAACTCAAAAACTAAACTAGTTCATTTTCAAAAAGAAATATTCATTAATTGTATATGACAGCTATAAACTATACGCTAATTGAGTCAATATAGTCATTAATTGTATATGTCAGTTATAAACTATACGCTAATTGAGTTAATATAGTCATTAATTGTATATGTCCGTTATAAACTATACGCTAATTAAGTAAATAATTTCAGCACATAAAAATGTGGATTGTTGAATCTATGTGTCATGTACCTATGCAATACTATGTTTAAGTCACTTTAAGATGAGCAGTAGATGGATGCAACTTTTGTATCTATGCAATAATAATGATGATAGTGTACATTTATCTGGCTAAAATGTTACAGGGATTAATGAACCACCTTTATTCAGAGTTAGTTGAAAGAGAAGACTTTCCTCAACTTAATGTTTGCCTTGATTAGGACTTGGCATCAGGTTCAGGCAGTGGGATAACAAAATAGAGATTGTAAAAACATACCTGTACACAATGTGCGACTTGGCTTAGCTGTTAGCTGATTATATTGGTGAAGTTTTGGAACAGAAGAGGAAGTTGGAAGTTTTACAATTCAGGTGCTGGAAAACAACACAATAAACAAAATGAATAATGAGGTATTTCCAAAGAATATCATGTGAACATTCTGAGTATCAGTTGATATGCTTAATGAAGTCTATTACCCTGAATTTTGCATTAACTTATCAATAATAGAATCACCTTAACCCCAGTTAATCTTGGAACATGAAGTGTATTTAGTCTGTGGGAAAACGTGGGGGAAAAAATGAAATATCTAAAAAATAATTGATTTATTTTTTGAATCCTTAAACATATGAAATAATTTCCCATTCAGGTTATTAAGTTTAAACCACAAACACCCAAAATATTTTTTTCTCTTCAGTTTGAATAAGTTAAAACAACAAAACAGATACAAATTCAATATTAATAATAATAACTACTGCATCAACAAAAATCAAGAATGGAGGTCAGCTTTACTGACTTGACCCTTCACCTTGGTCTATACTGATAGTTTGATGTTTACCTTTTGTGTTTCATCAGCGAATAAGACCATGTTGTTGGGGTATCTGCCCTTTTCTACAC
Source organism: Sinonovacula constricta (assembly GCA_007844125.1). NCBI lineage: Eukaryota > Metazoa > Mollusca > Bivalvia > Cardiida > Solecurtidae > Sinonovacula > Sinonovacula constricta. The sequence continues at coordinate 3,940,002 of CM017571.1, forward strand.
GGCAACTGTTTTTGGTGCAAGTTCTGGTGTAGACATCAGATTTTATTTTGTCTTTGCTGGCCTGGCATCTTTTTTGAAACTAAAAGACAGCAATATAGATTTTATGCCAATTAACCATTGTCATCCTTTATTTCTAAATTATATATATGTTGAACTATTGCTAATTTTAGATCAAGTTTTATACAACTGAATTATGTGACATTATAAAGTACAATGTATACAAATACTGATATCTTTTGTGTTTAAATGGTGATGCAGACCATGTTGTTTAAAGTATCTGTCTCTTTCTGCAAAGTTACTATTCTTGGCAGGTGGGGTGGGGGTGGGGGTAGGGGTGTTAGGTGGGGTGGGGGGCAGGTGTAGATGAATTGATGGGGGGGGGGGGGCAGGTGTGTTAGTTGGGGGCAGGGGGGGCAGATGTAGATGAATTGATATGTTGGGGGGGGGCTGGGGTGTTAGGTGGGGGGCAGGGGTGTTAGGTGGGGGTGGAGGGGGGGGGCAGTGTAAATGAATTGATATGCCACCATTCAGGGTTTTATGCCAGTGTTCACCAACCATCCTTAAGTAAGAACTGCTTAAGTTATGGATTTTAATCTACAATATCTTTGTTTTGTTTTTTGTTGTTTTGAAAAAACATTGCAGCGACTATTTATGATCATTACAGCAACGTTCAACTTTTTGGTAGAGGAAGACCCCAGACAAATGTTTGGGTAGAACCACTGGCACACCGCAAGTCAGCTGGAAGACCTTCCCACATTAAGTCCTTCGCCTCGAACGGGACTCAAACCCACGTGGTTAGAGGCTAAGCAGTCAAAGGAGTTACAAATCAGCGACTCTACCACATTGGTGCCTCCTCGAAATCATGGCAAAACACTATATAATTACATTCAACAAAGATATCTATATAAAGTCAAAGCAAAGGATAGTTGAGGGGTCGAATAGTCGAGGGGTCAAATAGTCTAGGTGTCGAATAGTCGAGGGGTCAAATAGTCGAGGGGTCAAATAGCCAAGGGGTCGAATAGTTGAGGCGTCGAATAGTTGAGGGGTCGAATGATTAAGGGCTCAAATAGTCGCAAGGAGTTGAATAGGAATCTGGGTCTACTCGGCCCACTTTCCAACTCGGCCTGATCAAACTCAAGTAACAGACTGATAATGTTTGTTTTCTCTTAACTTATATACAATGGTTAGGACGAATCCATGAAGCATGACTTGTGGGGGGTGTTCACAGAAAATTTTGTAATTTCACCTATGTTTCTAAATATAATTTTTAAAGTGACATTTATTTAGTAAACTTTTCATTTTTGTCCCAGTGTCATGCTCAAAGACATTTTGTTTGACATCTCTTTCTCATTCACAGATGTCAGACTTGTTGATAAGAGGACATGTTGTGAATATGTAATTGTCTTTCACCCTTACCTATCTCCCTTCCTGCCCACCGCCTTAATAGTTAAAGGAAGAGTGATTGAAATACATGTTATATGTGTCACTTGATGCCAATCATGAATTTGTTACACATACCTTACTACCTTATTTAAGTGCCACTGATTGTTTGTGTGTCTATCTGTATGTTTTTTTTTTCGCAATTACCGGTATAAATAACTTTTTGAAGAAAAACAAAAGCAATAATTCTAATATTAGGACATTTACATTTAAGAAATTTAATACAATTTGAACGCTAAATTGAGCTAATGTATATTCATGTAACAACCATAGCATATCTTCCATTTTTGTTGTTGTTGTTGTTTCTGTTTTGTGTGTGTGTGGGAAGGGTCATTTGTAAATCACACTATAGAAGTTTGGGGGTCATTCAGAATATCAAAGGGTTATACTATAAATGTATATATCTTCATGGCACTTTAAAAGCATGTATGATAAAACATATGTATTCATATTTTTAGAGACTCTATAACTTACAAAGGGAGTGGAGTAGTTAAAAAATCCATTTGCCATTGTTTTCTATTGTTTCAGTCTGCAAAAGAGCAAAACTGCTATTACTACATTAGCTTTCGGGTTTAGAAAAATAGATATTAGACTATCATCTGTCAGCATTTTGTTTCCAGACTGCAGCTAAATCTTGATTTGGTAAGTTTTACTTTAAAGGAAATTAAATTAAATGTAAAACAACACAAAAAGTCTTATGCACATGACATTGTGATTTGTCATGCCATTGTTAGTCATAGTATATGTATCATTTTACTGTCAATGAGGGAGGTCACATGATAGCCTCTTAGATCCAAAAGAGATACACGCCCAACAAAAGAACAAGTGCAAACAATATACCAGTCAAGTGTTTACTGCATTGTCTGCAACTAACAATAGATATATAAGTATACTGACGACCTTCACATGGCAGAAAATGATAAACAATAACTTTCAATTACGACTTTAACTTCCTTGTAAATTCGTCATTTCCGATAAGGAGCAAGGATTGGTTTGTACATTGTTAACATTTTTTGTTTGTTAAAAATCCGTGGGCTGACATCCAAAATAATGTGGTGTAATATACAGAAGAAAACAACCATTCATTTATTTTCTTTTTCTCATAACTGTCTGCTTATAAAAATGATGATTGAGTTCAGTAGTGCGACAAAGTACAAAAGTTAGAAGTGCAAATCAAATTATCCCAAAGTCGAAGACATAATGGTAGCTGCAAATTACAATTTCGGCACGACAGCCAACACTATATTTAAAATGACTCAGTTGTGCTGGTACAAATGTACATCCGTCATGACACTTAAAAACTCTTAAGTCTGAAGTGTGTTTTCGACATTTGTTCAACAATAGTTGTTTATTGTTCCGCCAAGTCACAAAAGTGTCAAGCATACATTATACCAGGCCCGGATTCCCCCCGCCCCACCCCTCGTTCGGCCTTGGCATTACAAATTTTCTCGGCTATATTTCTTCAGAAATGGCCTAATCGCCTAATTTTGTAGACTGTGTAGAGATAATCACGTGTATCTCAGGCCCCCAGACTGTCATACACTTATCCGTCCGAGCAGTAGTTAGGCCCTGCTCCTAGCCAGACCCCTGTACCATCTGGCTGGTGTACCACATCTGCTGTGTGTGTAGCATTCCCTCTTATTACCCCTCCCCCCCCCCCCCAAATTGACCACATGTTATTCATCGGCACTCCTCGGTAATGATGCAGACGACATTAGCCGAGGTGTTGCGATTGTCTGTCACCTTGCATCCCAATCAAGGTACACAGTAGATTTTCAGGGTACTTAAAGTTAACCCTTTTTATTGACAAAATATTTAAAAGGTGCGAACAAGAACTTGGTTGTTTTTATAATAAGATGTTTTTGTGAATTTTGAAAATATATTGAGGTCATCGCTTTGAGATTGATTCAGATATAGAATAGAGCAAATATGCAATGAATGGAGCAAATATGCAATTTAAGGTTACATCCTAGAAAAAATCCTAGTTGTTAGTATTTGCATGACAAAATCCTTCCGAGACAAAATCACTTTTGTTCCTATTAGCTTAGGTGGACAAAATCTAAACTTTTACAAAAGCAGACAAAATCACTCCCGTAAATGAACGGAAAAAAAATAATCTTGAAATTGGAATTGAAATTGGAAAAAATACGATGATATTATTATATTAAGTAGGAGTCTTAACTGTGCGAACCAACTAAACAATATTGCAATATGTAGACAATTTACAGGCATTAAAAAATTTACAGAAGCGTCGCCTTTGCTAAAATTAATAGAAGGAATTTTGCTCTGGAAGGATTTTGATGGTACTCCATTTTAGCGGTAACACAGGCTTTACAGAAATATGTATCTAATTGCAAAAAAAGAGAAAAAGGAAGATATATTGCGAAGTTGATGATATTAGAATTTAATGATCTGCAGTTCTAGGTAGCACCATGAGTAGCAACGTGCAGTTGATGTTGGCTCAAAAATGTTGCTGTTTTAAACATTTAAATAACTAAGTTAACCAGAAAGTGAATTTATTAGGGAATATATATATATATATTTTGTGTTGCCCAAAGTATATATGTATGGAAATATTTTTGCTTGTTTGTTAATACTTATCGTAGTTATATTTTTCTTAGATAATAGTGTACTGGAACACGATGGTAGTTTGACAATGTGTGCACAAACTTTTTACTTGGTTGATGTGCTGAAAATCCATTGTAATGTTTAGAGACAATGTTGTGAAAATGCTAAGTTAAATTTTCTTTGTTCTACAACATTTATTGAAAGTTGTATATTTCATCTGGTCCAACATATAATAAAGCCTTTTCATCAAATCAGTACTGTTTTGTTTGTCACACTATTTATTGACGGCTCCAATGGAAACTCTGGTAACTTTTATAAGACGAGTTTTAGTTACAACTTCCATAAATACTCTACATCGAAATTATGCACATTCTCGAACACCCAACTGAAACCTCAATGCAGGCAATATTAATGTATATTTGTTAAGTATAAAATCCGACGATTTACTGAAATGTTTGTTTGCTGACTTACTACTAAGTTAAAGATAGCAATACTGTTTGTTTTTTCCTTTCTATTATATGCAAGCGACAATCAATGGAAACACCAAGGTACAAATGTAACCTAGCATTTTATAATCCAACTCGAAGGGAAGTATGTGTTTGCCTGTTTCTGCATATAGATCTATGTGAAGAATTTAAACCAGTTTCAACAATTTACATGTGGCTAAATGTTTGTGTCTTCACATTTTTCAGACCTTCAGAGTCAGTTTAATAAAACCGGTATGATTAATTACCGGATATGAATTCATATCAGCAGATATGAATCTGGGGTACAGATATGAATGTAAAAATCAATATTTACGAGTCTTTCTTTAGATTGTTCTGTGTTTATATGTCCTTTTATATATTTGGTGGTATATGAAATAATTTAGATTCTAAATTATTCTAATAATTAGATAGATATAGGCAAAAATATAGATCTTTACGTATATATATATGTGAATTTATATTTGTGGACATTAATGGTACAGATACGAACATTGAAATTGCAAACTACAGCATTGTTTGTTAGATTTATGTGAAATTTTATGTAATATAATCATTTTTTAAATTAATTTAGCAACTTTAATGATAGTATGCTTACCTTATTTACATAATTATTGCATATAAATATAGCCACACCACTGTTCATATGGATCGTGGACATGAGGGTGGTGGTACGGATATGAACTTTAATATCATTATCTACTAATTTGAAATATTCTTATTTACTTTGAAACAATATTGTTAATTTTAATTATTGAAACCCCTTTCATGAAACTATACACGCCTGTACATAATAACTGTATATAAATAAAGCCGCACCAGAGTTCACATCGGTGGACATTTGGGGTACGGATATGAACTTTAAAAGCATTACCTGTAACTTAATTTGTAATATTCTTGTTTACTTTGATGCAATATTATTCTTTTTAATTAATACAACTTCTGTTCATGAAAGTTTACACACCTGTACATAATTATTGAAAATAAATATAGTCGCACCAGAGTTCATATCCGTGATCATGCCATGTATCCATTTATGCCATGTTCATGTCCTTTATCCGCATGTCCGTGTCCTTTATCCCTATGACCGTGTCACGTATCCCTATGTCCGTGTCAGGTATCACCATGTCCATTTCCGGTATCACCAAGTACGTGTCCAGTATCCCTATGACCGTGTCATGTATCACCATGTCCGTGTCATGTATCACCATGTCCGTGTCATGTATCACCATGTCCGTGTCATGTATCACCATGTCCGTGTCATGTATCACCACGTCCGTGTCAGGTATCACCATGTCCATGTCAGATATCACCATGTCCATGTCCTGTATCACCAAGTACGTGTCCAGTATCCCTATGACCGTGTCATGTATCACCACGTCCGTGTCATGTATCCCCATGTCCATGTCATGTTTCACCATGTCCATGTCATGTATCCCCATGTCATGTATCACCATGTCCATGTAATGTATCACCATGTCTGTGTCATGTATCCCTATGACCGTGTCATGTATCACCATGCCCGTGTCATGTATCACCATGTCCATGTCCTGTATCACCATGTCCGTGTCATGTATCTCCATGTCCGTGTCATGTATCACAATGTCCGTGTTCTGTATCCATATGTTCATGTCATGTATCCCTTTGTTCATGTCCTTTATCACCATGTCCATGTCCTGTATCACCATGTCCGTGTCCTGTATCCCCATGTCCATGTCCTGTATCCCCATGTCCACGTCTTGTATCTCCCATGTCCATGTCCTGTATCACCATGTCCATGTCCTGTATCCCCATGTCCACGTCCAATATCTCCCATGTCCATGTCCTGTATCGCCATGTCCATGCCCTGTATCACCATGTCCATGTCATGTATCCCCATGTCCATGTCCTGTATCCCCATGTCCATGTCCTGTATCTCCCATGTCCATGTCCTTGATCCCCAAGTCCATGTCCTGTATCATCATGTCCATATCGAGTATCACCATGTCCATGTCCTTTATCCCTATGACCATGTCATGTATCACTATGTTCGTGTCCTGTATCAATATGACCATGTCCTGTATCACCATGTCCTTGTCATGTATCCCCATGTCGGTGTCATGTATCATCATGTCCGTGTCATGTATCCCCATGTCGGTGTCATGTATCACCATGTCCATGTCATGTATCCCCATGTCGGTGTCATGTATCACCATGTCCATGTCATGTATCCCCATGTTGGTGTCATGTATCATCATGTCCATGTAATGTATCCCCATGTCGGTGTCATGTATCACTATGACCATGTCCTGTATCACCATGTCGGTGTCATGTATCATCATGTCCATGTAATGTATCCCCATGTCGGTGTCATGTATCACTATGACCTTGTCCTGTATCACCATGTCCATGTCATGTATCATCATGTCCGTGTCATGTATCACCATGTCCATGTCCTGTATCACTATGTCCATGTCATGTATCACCATGTCCATGTCCTGTATCACCATGTCCATGTCATGTATCACCATGTCCATGTCATGTATCACCATGTCCGTGTCCTGTATCACCATGTCCATGTCATGTATCACCATGTCCATGTCATGTATCACCATGTCCATGTCATGTATCACAATGTCCATGTCATGTATCACCATGTCCGTGTCATGTATCACAATGTCCATGTCCTGTATCACCATGTCCATGTCCTGTATCACCATGTCCATGTCCTGTATCACCATGTCCATGTCCTGTATCACCATGTCCATGTCATGTATCACCATGTCCATGTCCTGTATCACCATGTCCATGTCCTGTATTACCATGTCAGTGTCATGTATCCCCATGTCGGTGTCATGTATCATCATGTCCATGTAATGTATCCCCATGTCCATGTCCTGTATCACCATGTCCATGTCATGTATCACCATGTTCATGTCCTGTATCACCACGTCCGTGTCATGTATCCCCATGTCGGTGTCATGGATCACCATGTCAGTGTCATGTATCCCCATGTTGGTGTCATGTATCATCATGTCCATGTAATGTATCCACATGTCCATGTCCTGTATCACCATGTCCATGTCCTGTATCACCATGTCCATGTCCTGTATCACCACGTCCATGTCATATATCACCATGTCCATGTCATGTATCACCATGTCCATGTCCTGTATCACCATGTCCATGTCATGTATCACCATGTCCATGTCCTGTATCACCATGTCCATGTCATGTATCACCATGTCCATGTCCTGTATCACCATGTCCATGTCCTTTATCAATATGTCCATGTCCTGTATCACCATGTCCATGTCCTGTATCACCATGTCCATGTCATGTATTACCATGTTCATGTCCTGTATCACCACGTCCGTGTCATGTATCACCATCTCCGTGTCATGTATCACCATGTCCATGTCCTGTATCACCATGTCCATGTCATGTATCACCATGTCCGTGTCATGTATCACCATGTACATGTCATGTATCAAAATGTCCATGTCATGTATCACCATGTCTGTGTCATGTATCACCATGTCAGTGTCATGTATCACCATGTTCATGTCCTGTATCACCATGTCCATGTTCTGTATAACCATGTCCATGTCCTATATCAAAATGTCCATGTCATGTATCACCATGCCCGTGTCCTGTATCACCATGTCCATGTCATGTATCACCATGTCCATGTCCTGTATCACCATGTCCATGTCATGTATCACCATGTCCATGTCCTGTATCACCATGTCCATGTCCTTTATCAATATGTCCATGTCCTGTATCACCATGTCCATGTCCTGTATCACCATGTCCATTTCATGTATCACCATGTTCATGTCCTGTATCACCATGCCCGTGTCCTGTATCACCATGTCGGTGTCATGTATCACCATGTCTATGTCCTGTATCACCATGTCCATGTCTTGTGTCACCGTGTCCATGTCCTGTATCCCCAAGTCCATGTCCTGTATCCCAATGTCTATATCGTGTATCCCCATGTCCATTATCCCTATGACCGTGTCATGTATCCCCATGTTCGTGTCAGGTATCACCATGTCTGTGTACAGTATCGCCATGTCCTTGTTCAATATTGCCATGTCCGTGTCTTCTATCCCCATTTGCGTATCCTGTATCCCCATGTCTGTGTCATGTATCATCATGTCCGTGTCATGTATCACCATCTCCGTGTCATGTATCACCATGTCCATGTCCTGTATCACCATGTCCATGTCATGTATCACCATGTCCATGTCATGTATCACAATGTCCATGTCATGTATCACCATGTCCGTGTCATGTATCACCATGTCCATGTCCTGTATCACCATGTCCATGTCCTGTATCACCATGTCCTGTATCACCATGTCCTGTATCACCATGTCCTGTATCACCATGTCCATGTCCTGTATCACCATGTCCATGTCCTGTATCACCATGTCCATGTCATGTATCACCATATCCGTGTCATGTATCACCATGTCCATGTCATGTATCACCATGTCCATGTCATGTATCACCATGTCCATGTCATGTATCACCATGTCTATGTCATGTATCACCATGTCTGTGTCATGTATCACCATGTCAGTGTCATGTATCACCATGTTCATATCCTGCATCACCATGTCCATGTCCTGTATCACCATGTCCATGTCATGTATCACCATGTCTGTGTCATGTATCACCATGTCTGTGTCATGTATCACCATGTCAGTGTCATGTATCACCATGTTCATATCCTGCATCACCATGTCCATGTCATGTATCACCATGTCCATGTCCTGTATCACCATGTCCATGTCACGTATCACCATGCCCGTGTCCTGTATCACCATGTCAGTGTCATGTATCACCATGTCCATGTCATGTATCACCATGTCCATGTCATGTATCCCCAAGTCAGTGTCATGTATCGCAATGTCCGTGTAATGTATCACCATGTCCATGCCCTATATCACCATGTCAGTGTCATGTATCACCATGTCCATGTCCTGTATCACCATGTCCATGTCATGTATCACCATGTCAGTGTCATGTATCACCATGTCCATGTCATGTATCACCATGCCCGTATCATGTATCACCATGTCCATGTCCTGTATCACCATGTCAGTGTCATGTATCACCATGTCCATGTCATGTATCACCATGCCCGTGTCATGTATCACCATGTCCATGTCCTATATCACCATGTCAGTGTCCTGTATCACCATGTCCGTGTAATGTATCCCCAAGTCAGTGTCATGTATCGCAATGTCCGTGTAATGTATCACCATGTCCATGCCCTGTATCACCATGTCCATGCCCTGTATCACCAAGTACGTGTCCAGTATCCCTATGACCGTGTCATGTATCACCACGTCCGTGTCATGTATCCCCATGTCCATGTCATGTTTCACCATGTCCATGTCATGTATCCCCATGTCATGTATCACCATGTCCATGTAATGTATCACCATGTCTGTGTCATGTATCCCTATGACCGTGTCATGTATCACCATGCCCGTGTCATGTATCACCATGTCCATGTCCTGTATCACCATGTCCGTGTCATGTATCTCCATGTCCGTGTCATGTATCACAATGTCCGTGTTCTGTATCCATATGTTCATGTCATGTATCCCTTTGTTCATGTCCTTTATCACCATGTCCATGTCCTGTATCACCATGTCCGTGTCCTGTATCCCCATGTCCATGTCCTGTATCCCCATGTCCACGTCTTGTATCTCCCATGTCCATGTCCTGTATCACCATGTCCATGTCCTGTATCCCCATGTCCACGTCCAATATCTCCCATGTCCATGTCCTGTATCGCCATGTCCATGCCCTGTATCACCATGTCCATGTCATGTATCCCCATGTCCATGTCCTGTATCCCCATGTCCATGTCCTGTATCTCCCATGTCCATGTCCTTGATCCCCAAGTCCATGTCCTGTATCATCATGTCCATATCAAGTATCACCATGTCCATGTCCTTTATCCCTATGACCATGTCATGTATCACTTTGTTCGTGTCCTGTATCAATATGACCATGTCCTGTATCACCATGTCCTTGTCATGTATCCCCATGTCGGTGTCATGTATCATCATGTCCGTGTCATGTATCCCCATGTCGGTGTCATGTATCACCATGTCCATGTCATGTATCCCCATGTCGGTGTCATGTATCACCATGTCCATGTCATGTATCCCCATGTTGGTGTCATGTATCATCATGTCCATGTAATGTATCCCCATGTCGGTGTCATGTATCACTATGACCATGTCCTGTATCACCATGTCGGTGTCATGTATCATCATGTCCATGTCATGTATCCCCATGTCGGTATCATATATCATCATGTCCGTGTCATGTATCACCATGTCCATGTCCTGTATCACTATGTCCATGTCATGTATCACCATGTCCATGTCCTGTATCACCATGTCCATGTCATGTATCACCATGTCCATGTCATGTATCACCATGTCCGTGTCCTGTATCACCATGTCCATGTCATGTATCACCATGTCCATGTCATGTATCACCATGTCCATGTCATGTATCACAATGTCCATGTCATGTATCACCATGTCCGTGTCATGTATCACAATGTCCATGTCCTGTATCACCATGTCCATGTCCTGTATCACCATGTCCATGTCCTGTATCACCATGTCCATGTCCTGTATCACCATGTCCATGTCATGTATCACCATGTCCATGTCCTGTATCACCATGTCCATGTCCTGTATTACCATGTCAGTGTCATGTATCCCCATGTCGGTGTCATGTATCATCATGTCCATGTAATGTATCCCCATGTCCATGTCCTGTATCACCATGTCCATGTCATGTATCACCATGTTCATGTCCTGTATCACCACGTCCGTGTCATGTATCCCCATGTCGGTGTCATGGATCACCATGTCAGTGTCATGTATCCCCATGTTGGTGTCATGTATCATCATGTCCATGTAATGTATCCACATGTCCATGTCCTGTATCACCATGTCCATGTCCTGTATCACCATGTCCATGTCCTGTATCACCACGTCCATGTCATATATCACCATGTCCATGTCATGTATCGCCATGTCCATGTCCTGTATCACCATGTCCATGTCATGTATCACCATGTCCATGTCCTGTATCACCATGTCCATGTCATGTATCACCATGTCCATGTCCTGTATCACCATGTCCATGTCCTTTATCAATATGTCCATGTCCTGTATCACCATGTCCATGTCCTGTATCACCATGTCCATGTCATGTATTACCATGTTCATGTCCTGTATCACCACGTCCGTGTCATGTATCACCATCTCCGTGTCATGTATCACCATGTCCATGTCCTGTATCACCATGTCCATGTCATGTATCACCATGTCCGTGTCATGTATCACCATGTACATGTCATGTATCAAAATGTCCATGCCATGTATCACCATGTCTGTGTCATGTATCACCATGTCAGTGTCATGTATCACCATGTTCATGTCCTGTATCACCATGTCCATGTTCTGTATAACCATGTCCATGTCCTATATCAAAATGTCCATGTCATGTATCACCATGCCCGTGTCCTGTATCACCATGTCCATGTCATGTATCACCATGTCCATGTCCTGTATCACCATGTCCATGTCATGTATCACCATGTCCATGTCCTGTATCACCATGTCCATGTCCTTTATCAATATGTCCATGTCCTGTATCACCATGTCCATGTCCTGTATCACCATGTCCATTTCATGTATCACCATGTTCATGTCCTGTATCACCATGCCCGTGTCCTGTATCACCATGTCGGTGTCATGTATCACCATGTCTATGTCCTGTATCACCATGTCCATGTCTTGTGTCACCGTGTCCATGTCCTGTATCCCCAAGTCCATGTCCTGTATCCCAATGTCTATATCGTGTATCCCCATGTCCATTATCCCTATGACCGTGTCATGTATCCCCATGTTCGTGTCAGGTATCACCATGTCTGTGTACAGTATCGCCATGTCCTTGTTCAATATTGCCATGTCCGTGTCTTCTATCCCCATTTGCGTATCCTGTATCCCCATGTCTGTGTCATGTATCATCATGTCCGTGTCATGTATCACCATCTCCGTGTCATGTATCACCATGTCCATGTCCTGTATCACCATGTCCATGTCATGTATCACCATGTCCATGTCATGTATCACAATGTCCATGTCATGTATCACCATGTCCGTGTCATGTATCACCATGTCCATGTCCTGTATCACCATGTCCATGTCCTGTATCACCATGTCCTGTATCACCATGTCCTGTATCACCATGTCCATGTCCTGTATCACCATGTCCATGTCCTGTATCACCATGTCCATGTCATGTATCACCATATCCGTGTCATGTATCACCATGTCCATGTCATGTATCACCATGTCCATGTCATGTATCACCATGTCCATGTCATGTATCACCATGTCTATGTCATGTATCACCATGTCTGTGTCATGTATCACCATGTCAGTGTCATGTATCACCATGTTCATATCCTGCATCACCATGTCCATGTCCTGTATCACCATGTCCATGTCATGTATCACCATGTCTATGTCATGTATCACCATGTCTGTGTCATGTATCACCATGTCAGTGTCATGTATCACCATGTTCATATCCTGCATCACCATGTCCATGTCATGTATCACCATGTCCATGTCCTGTATCACCATGTCCATGTCACGTATCACCATGCCCGTGTCCTGTATCACCATGTCAGTGTCATGTATCACCATGTCCATGTCATGTATCACCATGTCCATGTCATGTATCCCCAAGTCAGTGTCATGTATCGCAATGTCCGTGTAATGTATCACCATGTCCATGCCCTATATCACCATGTCAGTGTCATGTATCACCATGTCCATGTCCTGTATCACCATGTCCATGTCATGTATCACCATGTCAGTGTCATGTATCACCATGTCCATGTCATGTATCACCATGCCCGTATCATGTATCACCATGTCCATGTCCTGTATCACCATGTCAGTGTCATGTATCACCATGTCCATGTCATGTATCACCATGCCCGTGTCATGTATCACCATGTCCATGTCCTATATCACCATGTCAGTGTCCTGTATCACCATGTCCGTGTAATGTATCCCCAAGTCAGTGTCATGTATCGCAATGTCCGTGTAATGTATCACCATGTCCATGCCCTGTATCACCATGTCCATGCCCTGTATCACCATGTCCATGTCATGTATCACCATGTCCATGTCCTGTATCACCATGTCCATGTCATGTATCACCATGTCCATGTCATGTATCACCATGCCCGTGTCATGTATCACCATGTCCATGTCATGTATCACCATGTCCATGTCCTGTATCACCATGTCAGTGTCATGTATCACCATGTCCATGTCCTGTATCACCATGTCAGTGTCATGTATCACCATGTCCATGTTCTGTATCACCATGTCCATGTCCTGTATCACCATGTCCATGTCCTATGTCACCATGTCCATGTCCTATGTCACCATGTCCATGTCCTGCATCACCATGTTCATGTCCTGCATCACCATGTCTATGTCCTGCATCACCATGTCCATGTCCTGTATCACCATGTCCATATCCTGTATCACCATGTCCATGTCCTGCATCACCATGTCCATGTCCTATGTAACCATGTTTATATCCTGTATCACCATGTTCATGTCCTGCATCACCATGTTCATGTCCTGCATCACCATGTCCATGTCCTGCATTACCATGTCCATGTTCTGTATCACTATGTCCATGTCCTGTATCACCATGTCCATGTTCTGTATCCCCATAATCATGTCCTGTATCACCATGGCCATGTCCTGTCTTACCATGTCCATGTCCTGCATCACCATGCCCATGTCCTGCATCAGCATGTCCATGTCCTGCATCACCATGTCCATGTCCTGTATCACCATGTCCATGTTCTGTATAAAAATGTCCTTGTCCTGTATCACCATGTCCATGTCATGTATCACCATGTCCATGTCCTGTATCGCCATGTCCATGTCTTGTATCACCATGTCCATGTCCTGCATCACCATGTCCATGTCCTGTATCACCATGTCTGTGTCATGTATCACCATGTCTATGTCCTGTATCACCATGTCCGTGTCATGTATCACCATGTCCATGTCCTGTATCACCATGTCCATGTCATGTATCACCATGTCCATGTCATGTATCACCATGTCCGTGTCCTGTATCCCCATGTCCATGTCCTGTATCCCCATGTCCACGTCTTGTATCTCCCATGTCCATGTCCTGTATCACCATGTCCATGTCCTGCATCACCATGTTTATGTCCTGCATCACCATGTCTATGTCCTGTATCACCATGTCCATGTCCTGTATCATCATGTCCATGTCCTGTATCACCATGTCCGTGTCAGGTATCATCATGTCCGTGTCAGGTATCACCATGTCTATGTCCTGTATCACCATGTCCATGTCCTGCATCACCATGTCTATGTCCTGCATCACCATGTCTATGTCCTGTATCACCATGTCTATGTCCTGTATCATGATGTCCATGTCCTGTATCTCCATGTCCATGTCCTGTATCACCATGTCCGTGTCAGGTATCACCATGTCTATGTCCTGTATCACCATGTCCATGTCCTGTATCACCATGTCCATTTCCTGCATCACCATGTCCATGTCCTGCATCACCATGTTCATGTCCTGCATCACCATGTCCATGTCCTGTATCACTATGTTCATGTCCTGCATCACCATGTTCATGTCCTGCATCACCATGTCCATGTCCTTCATTTCTATGTCCACCAGCCCTATGTCTATATCCTGTTTCTCCATTTAATATCCTGTATCCCCATACCTGTTTCAAATTCCTCCCTGATCACATATATCCATATCAATTACTTTATCTCCATTTTCTTTTCTTATCAGCTACCAGTATTTCATATATAAAAATAATGTTGCAATAAAAAGTGGTGCCAATTTTCAAATCTGTATGCCCCAAAATCTGTATGCCCCATTATGCCCACAGACATGTATATTTTTGTAGAGATATTGGTTTCAATGTATTATTTAAAAACGGTATTTTTTAGTATCATGTCCATTTCCAAACGAGGCCAAATGACACTTGTAAGCGTAAACTTCAGTGTGGAAACGGTGTTTCTGATTTTCTGTGTCTCACAACACTAAAAGTTATACAGAAAAGGAAAGATCTTATTATTGTAAAGATCTTATTATTGTAAATAAGACCTTGTTGTTAGCTTGAAATGAAGTAGCTGGGTTGCTTTAGTTGCATAGAGATCTAACAATGCAAATATTCTTATTTACATCTAGGGCACGTTTTAAAATTATCAGAATTTTAAAATTATCAGAATATCTTGTTTAGTTAAATAGACACTTTTTACAATTGTAACGTGCCGAGCGGGGCACGAGTTGCTGGGCGCACACACACAGACGGTTTCAATACGACCTAGCTATACAAATTAGACTAAGTATGCAAAAACTATATTACACGGTCTGCCTGATCTCAAGCGAAACCTATGTGCGCCCGAGCACTACGAAGTAAAGGAACAATACAGAATGGAGGGAGCCGACACACACTACACCAAGCCTACTTAGCTAACAGAATCCTACCTAGCACACTAACGCAACAAATACAATCACAAAACATACAATGCCAAGCACGCACGCTCCTAGTGCAGGATTAAGCGCGGTCTCCCTTCTCGGGGCTTGTACGGCGCACCTTCGCGAACGATCCCACTGCCGTTGCCCACTCGAAAGCCTGGCCGGCTTGCACCCATAACCTCAGAGCACCAGCCCTCTTTAGCTACCGGATTAAGAGCGGCCTTCGCGAACGATCCGACTGCCAAAGCCCACTGGAAGCTTGAACGGCTTGCATCTGCAACCTCAAAAGGCCAGATACTACTAGAAGCCTGGATCTCGGACCGCTTATAACTAACCAAGCGATGGTCAGCAAGCAAAATATGAGAGTTTCCTCTCGCATCCCTCGACTTCAATCAATATTTGGTTTTGTTTACCCTCGCCCTAACTATTGTTATAGGGCGAGCATTAAAGTAAGGGGGTTTAAAACGAAATATCACAATGTTATAATAATTGCGTGAGGGTTGCCTAGTGTCTGGTAGGTTAAAAAGGTTAAGAATTTAATAACATAAGGGTGATTATGACAGAAGGCTTGTATAATGTATGGGTGTTTTTAATAGCTTTGTTGTATGTATGTGCTGTGGTGAATGTGTGGTAAAAATTTGTTTTGTCTAAAATATCAGTGTACACTTCTTATTACATTTGGTTTCCAGTCCACTATTAACATTGAAACTAGATTATTTCGCATATTATACAGTGCCTCATTTGGGACTTATAATATTGTTAAAAAAGTACAATAATTTAAAAACCAAAAAAAAAGTATCCAGGTAAAAATAAAAGATAAAACATATGGTTGTATTATTTATCCGATGCTATAGGCTCCTTTCTAGGACCGTTTAAGATTATGTTTATTTAAAAAAATCAAGAATAATAATTATATTTATATTTACAAATTACAATATACATGTTTTCAGGCCTGTCCCCTGTAATATCTGTAATTCAGCTAGTATTAAAAATAGAAAAGACTGGTTAACATGTGGATGATGGGACCTATTTTTTAATTCTGAGGTCCCGCTGGCAGTCATATATTCTTTTTATTCATCCACATGCACCATAGAAGCAGAAATTTAAGAAGTAACACAACTCGAAAGATTAGTAAAAGAAGGGAAGGGAGATATATGTACCCGTGTTTGACAATTACAAAGGATATCTCCCGTTCCCTATAGAGTAAGATTATTTTTTAAATGTTTATTTTATCAGAAGAGAAGGAGAGGATTTGGAGGTTATTTATAATTAATTATTTTATGAATATAGACAGGCCTGACTGAAACGCCCAGTTGTTGGAGTGGATTGAGGTCAACGATTTTCAACAGTTCAAGAAGCAAATGACAGAAAGATGCAAAAGTAATGAATACTGCTTCAGTGGTTTCTTGTTCTGTATCCTTGGGCAAATCCATTTTTTGTTAAACAGTTATGATTATCCTGAGCCTTTTCAGTTTTGTTAATTTTGTGAAACACCGAAAACTTCATTGTTAGAACATGCCGTGAACACCTGGCATGATACCACACCCAGTCACATTATCCTGGCACCGGGCAAACCAGTTGAATAACTACCCTTATATTTGCTTAAATAATTGCAATTCACTTTTTATGACTTTACTGACATTTCTGTGGTAAACAACATAACAATTAAACTAATACACACTCACTTATCTCCAAGTGAATATGCATTGTTTACATATTGAAACATCACTATACAAGCTGGCACAAAACAACACAGGTATTGTAATCATGTTTATGAATCCAAGCCGTGTGGAACAAGTTATAAGCGTGTGATTTATAGACAACATCTTGCAAGAACATGAAGAATATCATACTGATTAAAACATGATTTACTTTAATATATTTGATTGAACAAAATGTCATTCTTACTGGTAACAAATGTAAGCATATTACAGCAGACACACAAGACTTGTGAATCTATTGGGGTGGGGGCATCTGGTACAGCTACACCATGGCAGGTCACCAATACAAAGCTGGGTGGACACAAGAAGCCCATCCAACACTACTGCTGGTCATTTGGCAACCATTTTCATTACCCCTTTCCCAGCTCCTCTGTCAGTTGGTTAATACATTTTTGACAATAGAACAGAATAACAATTAACTGACGTGTAAGTTGTAAACATTCTGCCCTTATTGGCTTATGGCATAGGTTCGAGTTGTAGACGTCCTTTTGACATGTCTACCACTCAAACCTATGCCATAAGCCTAAAAAGGCAGAATGTTATCAACTTACACGTCAGTTATTTGTTATTCTGTTCTATCATCAAAAGGAGGTCACAGAGCAACAAATGTCATGAAACTCATTTTACCTTTTTTTCTACCACATGTTCTGGTGTTATATGCGGCCAAGACGTTTTATGTTACAGTTACATCTTTATAAATTTAAATACGGTGCATGTTAGTATCTGGCAGTATCGCATATTTTGTTCAGTTTAAAGGCTCATGAATTTATTTTACTGCAAGAGTATAAAAGGGAGATAACATTGATTTAAATCTGAACATAGCAAGTCGAGCATCCCTAAAAACAAGTGCTAACCTGCAGTTCTAAATAGACCGTTCCGACACTTTCTGTCGGATCTTGGTAGAGAATATATGATATTAACACAAAAACATATACTAAAGATGTACGTCGACGATGACAAGTGCAGCGTGATATTCAGAGGCGTAACTGGGCGTGGTAAGATGTGCACACCTGGGTCCGGGGCCAGTTAAACCATTGTTTTTTACATTCATTTATGGCTAAGACATTCAATTATAGACTGTTATCTTTTAGTGAGTATTTACAATGTCTTTATTGTGTTCAGACGTTCATCCTGGTGTGTCGTATACCAGTTATGATTAGAGATGAGGTTAAAGATCAATGCCGAAAAATATAAGACTCATTGAGCCCTACAGCCAATTAACCAGTCATACCATAGAGGCATTTATCCAGTCATCCCCTACACCTGGTGTGTGTGTGTGTGGGGGGGGGGGGTCTTATCTGCCCCTCATTCCTAGACACATCTGGTGTGGATTACCGGTCAGTGGAGGATATTGGGGATGGTTGTATACACAACACAATAAACATGTCATTTTGGAAATACTCTAAAAGGATATTTTCACATACTTGTAGCTTGTAGCACATACTTGTAGCACAGAAAGTGCTTTACACAGCCATGTAATTTTAACATGGTATGAGAAGAAATACTTCAGAAAAGAGTGAAAATGACTGAAATCTGAAGAACACGTAAGATGGATAATATCAAAATTAACACATTTCAAATTTTTAAAATAAAATATTATTGACCTCATCAAGTTTTTAACGTGTTTATAATGTAAAAAACACTGCTTTATATATTTTATATAATGAGTAAAACAGTTCTGTGCACTGAGACAGGGAGACGTCACAATGAGGAGAAATATGTTTTGTGCGGTTGCTTCCCCTGTGTTTGTTGTAGCCATTAAAATGGCGTCAAACTCAGTCTGTAGCGATGATTGCGATGTTCCCTACTGTGACGTGTTTTCTAGCGATCGCCCCTGAACAACGATGAAAAGCTTGGTCTTCTCACAGCAAAATGGGACAATGTCCACGAACATACCTTTCCTAGCCGGTAATAACATTTTGTATTATTTTAGATAACACGAAAAATTCTCTTATTTGACCTCTAAATCAGTAAATGAAAAACTATCGAGTCATAATTTATCCAATTGTAAGATGTGGTCAATAATAAGATTAATTTGTTGAACCTTGTTTTGCATATACTAGTTATTATAAAATGAATTTCCACAGTCTTAAATTCTAACCTACAAGGTGAGTTCTGGCCTTTTTTTAATTTAAGGGAGGTAACTCTCGACATCAAAGACTTGCGGGGTTGCATTCCTTTAAGTTAAATGTATAAGTTTATAGCGGGTCATTTTAACGTGTCATTGTGTGCAAAAATATGCGTACTCTAGATCTATATTCGAAATTACATATTAAAACTTAATAAAGCCTGCGTGCATACTACTTTGTAATTTTCATTCCGCACACAATTTTAAAACAACTTAAATTCTTCCATCTTTGCATGTCTGCTGGTTTTATACAAAGACTCTGTAAACGTATTTTGCGTAAGCGTATGTTGTACGTCATCATCATTTCCACTGTCTTTGTTTTTATGGAATTATTATACCATCTTTAACATTATTGCAGATACTGCAACGGGAAATTCCTGCGTATAGTGGCGGTGGTTCAAGGAGTATTCGTGGTTACGTTATTCATCATCACAACAAGGTGTATACTGCGCGGACTGCTTCTTGTTTGCCGGCAACGTTAATAGATCATTAGTGAGGTCCGCCGCTTCTGACCCTAGCAATCTCGGAAAAATGCTGACAAGTCATGTCAACTCCGATTTACATGTTAATTCGGCAGAAGCTTCTGAGAATTTTCGTCAGGTAATGGCCGGTAAGAAGAAAGACATCTTGTCTTCAATGTCGTCGTCTTACAATGCCTTAGTACCGTAGAAAAAAATAGACAAATTCTAGTTGCTAAAGTAGATGCAATCATTTTGTGTGGCCAACAGAATTTGGCGCTCCGAGGACACGACGAGGAACGTGGAAACTTCATCGCTCTCCTAGAACTTCAGGCCAAGCAGCATCCCGTGTTGAAAGAACACCTTGACAAAGGAGACCCGAGAACAAAGTATATTTCAAACAAAATCCAAAACGAAAAAATCGACATATGCGGAAATTGTATTAAACAAGCAATTATTGATAGCTGTAACCGTGCACCCTTCTTTGGCTTAGTTGCAGATGAGGCGACTGACGCGACCACCATCGAACAACTTTCATTGTGTCTACGGTACTTTGACAAAGAGGCAAATATGGTGTCTGAAACTTCGTAGGATTTGCCCAATGTGAGTCTACCACGGGTGAAAACCTTAGTGATGCTCTGCTAGGGCAGCTCCGCAACAGCGGAATCGATGTTGAAAAATTAGAGGGCAGGGGTATGACGGGGCATCTAACATGTCCGGGAAATTCAGAGGTGTCCAAGCAAGAATTCGAGATATTCTTCCTGGAGCCATATACACATATTGTCGTGCTCATTGTCTCAATCTGGCTATCGGTCATGCATCAGAGGAAAAGGTAGCGCGCACCATGGTGTCTACTGTTCAAGAGGTGGCGTTTTGTTTTAAGTACTCAGCAAAACGTTTACTGCGTTACCAAGAAGCGCTCCCAAATGACGCAGAAAACCGTGCGGCGATGACGCGGCGATCCAAGTTACAGTCACTCTGCGAAACCAGATGGGCAGCAAGAGCCGACGCGTTGTTCACCTTCAAAAGCTCCTTCACCTCTGTAGTTGACGCCTTGATGATTTGAGTACAAACTACGGAGATTCAAAGGCCGGCGCCGTCAAGCTCGCGATCACACAGTTTGGATTTATTGTGACACTCGTAGCTATCGAATTCATGTTGGCAGAGCTGGCACCATAGTCAAAGCTTTTGCAAAACAAAGAATGTGACTTAGTAGAGGCAACTAAAGAAGCCAGAAAATTGCAAACCTTGTAGACGAGCAACGCAACGACGAACGCCTCTGGGACGAGTTGTATGACAAGTCCGTTGAATTGGCCGCATCCGTCGATATCCATCTAAGCAAACCACGGACGGTTGGGCGACAACAACATCGTGGGAATGCACCGTCTACACCGTTTCTGGCTATTGAAGGCTCATCATGTTTTTGCCATTCATGGATCACCTGGCCTCAGAGCTGCCTGACCGTTTACTACAAGCGGAAGACCGGTTGTTAGCACAGTACTTAATACCAGCCAATAGCTCCAACCTCACTGATGAGCCATATACACAGCATTTAAAACGGACCTTACTGCACGAGACTTTGAAGAATTCGACAGTGAGATACGCCGTTGGAGAGCAAGACATAGTCTCGAGGACAGTCAGCTATTTCGGAAACGCTGGCCAACTTGAATGAAGATCTGTACCCGAATACGGCAATTTGTCTGCACGTGCTCTCGGCAATGCCTGTCTCCACGGCAACAGCGAAGCGGTCATTCAGCTCAATGCGACGCCTGAAAACGTATCTGAGATCGACCATGACAACTGAACAACTGTCAAGTTTAGCCCATTCACCGCAACAAGACCATCAGTGCTGAACATGTAGTTGACGTGTTTGCCCGCAGAAAGGATAGGTGGCTAACGTTGATTTTTAATGTACAGACTTTATTGCGTATAATTACGCGTTCGCCTTTGACTTGCATGTATTTATTATTGAATCTTGACAGTGTTTTTTATAATTTCGCATCCATGAGTGCGTGTATATATATACATACGTCTGAAACTGTTTTCATCGCTGTTCATTCTAAACATGTCTATTGTTCTGATTATGTAACTACCATTAATTTAGATATTTGATCACGGTTTAATTACAAATGTTTAACTTACACCCATCTTTTTCTTGTTTGACTATATACATATATAGTCTTAATTTTACTACTTTTACTTGTTTTCAGGAAAGAAATTGTTTTGTATACATCATGAAGCGTTAAGACACCTGAAAAAGTACGACGTATTTTCTTTTTCAAATGATAGTTATTGGCAATTTTTTATGTTTAAAAACGCCCCAGAATGCACCTACGGCGTTATGTAGTAAAACAAATTTTCAGGGGGAGCATGCCCCCGGACCCCCCTAGCAGGAGTGCGTATGCACAAAAGTTGTCTAGGCACGCCAACGACTTTTCTGGTGTGTATTATATAATGGTGTGAGACCAAACGAATGTTAAACGAATGTTGAATTTCGTCCGGAAGTAGTGAGGCAAGTAAACGTTTGTGGAATTCTGTAGTTTATATTTATTGTGATGGATTTAACAAGTTTCCAGACTTATATGAGGTAAATATTGTTTTTTGTTTATCTTGTGAACTTTCCGGTTGTTAGGCCCGTTCCTGACTTTTAATAATTGCTTAAAAATTTAAATAAAATCTTTCAAACTTTTTTAACAATGCATTGATTTACATCTGCGCAAATGCAGAATAAGAATATATGACAAAGTCCTATGAGTATTGCAACATATACCAAACTCCGAAAAGGCACAGAACAAAGGTATTTCACATGCAAGACCAGCGAAAAGTAAGAACAAATTTGTGAGGAGTCATTTAAGGAAAAGAGCAAACCGACAGTTACCGCCTTGGAACGGTCAGTCATCAATATGGACCGACTAGGGTGCTTAAACCGGTTTTACAGAGCTCTAACCTCGCACTTTCTGGCGAGTTTCTCAAATGCAAGTAACGAAAAGAAAAACGATCTATTGGAAAACAAAATGTCCATGCGCTGATATTTTCTATACGTTATGACGAAAGTAGTGACGTCATCGAAAAATAATGTCCACATAGTGTTCAGAAAAGGAATGTGGTTTATTATTTCGATTTGAAAAACATCACAAAAATGGTTGACCACAAATAAAATTAACTTTCTGAACCATGAACAAACATGACCAGAGACGAATAAATGATTGTAGCATCCTGTTCATGTGAAGATGGAATTTAAGAACCAAAGTTCAGTGTCCATCAAAGGAAATACACGTAACAATCCTTATAGGATGAATTAAATGACAACATAGATTACCTGCACGGGGAGATTTTTTACGACCGCCACACTGCGCAAGTAACATTGTTGTGATCATGAATAAGAATATATGACAAAATCCTATGAGTATTGCAACATATACCAAACTCCGAAAAGGCACAGAACAAAGGTATTTCACATGGAAGCCCAGCGAAAAGTAAGAACAAATTTGTGAGGAGGCATTTAAGGAAAAGAGCAAACCGACAGTTACCGCCTTGGAACGGTCAGTCATCAATATGGACCGACTAGGGTGCTTAAACCGGTTTTACAGAGCTCTAACCTCGCACTTCCTGACGAGTTTCTCAAATGCAAGTAACGAAATAAAAAACGATCTATTGGAAAACAAAATGTCCATGCGCTGATATTTTCTATACGTTATGACGAAAGTAGTGACGTCATCGAAAAATAATGTCCACATAGTGTTCAGAAAAGGAATGTGGCATTATTTCGATTTGAAAAACATCACAAAAATGGTTGACCACAAATAAAATTAACTTTCTGAATCATGAACAAACATGACCAGAGACGAATAAATTATTGTAGCATCCTGTTCATGTGAAGATGGAATTAAAGAACCAAAGTTCAGTGTCCATCAAAGGAAATACACGTAACAATCCTTATAGGATGAATTAAATGACAACATAGATTACATGCACGGGGAGATTTTTTACGACCGCCACACTGCGCAAGTAACATTGTTGTGATCATGAATAAGAATATATGACAAAGTCCTATGAGTATTGCAACATATACCAAACTCCGAAAAGGCACAGAACAAAGGTATTTCACATGCAAGCCCAGCGAAAAGTAAGAACAAATTTGTGAGGAGTCATTTAAGGAAAAGAGCAAACCGACAGTTACCGCCTTAGAACGGTCAGTCATCAATATGGACCGACTAGGGTGCTTAAACCGATTTTACAGAGCTCTAACCTCGCACTTCATGACGAGTTTCTCAAATGCAAGTAACGAAAAGAAAAACGATCTATTGGAAAACAAAATGTCCATGCGGTGATATTTTCTATACGTTATGACGAAAGTAGTGACGTCATCGAAAAATAATGTCCACATAGTGTTCAGAAAAGGAATGTGGCATTATTTCGATTTGAAAAACATCACAAAAATGGTTGACCACAAATAAAATTAACTTTCTGAATCATGAACAAACATGACCAGAGACGAATAAATTATTGTAGCATCCTGTTCATGTGAAGATGGAATTAAAGAACCAAAGTTCAGTGTCCATCAAAGGAAAAACACGTAACAATCCTTATAGGATGAATTAAATGACAACATAGATTACCTGCACGGGGAGATTTTTTACGACCGCCACACTGCGCAAGTAACATTGTTGTGATCATGAATAAGAATATATGACAAAGTCCTATGAGTATTGCAACATATACCAAACTCCGAAAAGGCACAGAACAAAGGTATTTCACATGGAAGCCCAGCGAAAAGTAAGAACAAATTTGTGAGGAGGCATTTAAGGAAAAGAGCAAACCGACAGTTACCGCCTTGGAACGGTCAGTCATCAATATGGACCGACTAGGGTGCTTAAACCGGTTTTACAGAGCTCTAACCTCGCACTTCCTGACGAGTTTCTCAAATGCAAGTAACGAAATAAAAAACGATCTATTGGAAAACAAAATGTCCATGCGCTGATATTTTCTAAACGTTATGACGAAAGTAGTGGCGTCATCGAAAAATAATGTCCACATAGTGTTCAGAAAAGGAATGTGGTATTATTTCGATTTGAAAAACATCACAAAAATGGTTGACCACAAATAAAATTAACTTTCTGAATCATGAACAAACATGACCAGAGACGAATAAATTATTGTAGCATCCTGTTCATGTGAAGATGGAATTAAAGAACCAAAGTTCAGTGTCCATCAAAGGAAATACACGTAACAATCCTTATAGGATGAATTAAATGACAACATAGATTACCTGCACGGGGAGATTTTTTACGACCGCCACACTGCGCAAGTAACATTGTTGTGATCATGAATAAGAATATATGACAAAGTCCTATGAGTATTGCATCATATACCAAACTCCGAAAAGGCACAGAACAAAGGTATTTCACATGGAAGCCCAGCGAAAAGTAAGAACAAATTTGTGAGGAGGCATTTAAGGAAAAGAGCAAACCGACAGTTACCGCCTTGGAACGGTCAGTCATCAATATGGACCGACTAGGGTGCTTAAACCGGTTTTACAGAGCTCTAACCTCGCACTTCCTGACGAGTTTCTCAAATGCAAGTAACGAAATAAAAAACGATCTATTGGAAAACAAAATGTCCATGCGCTGATATTTTCTATACGTTATGACGAAAGTAGTGACGTCATCGAAAAATAATGTCCACATAGTGTTCAGAAAAGGAATGTGGCATTATTTCGATTTGAAAAACATCACAAAAATGGTTGACCACAAATAAAATTAACTTTCTGAATCATGAACAAACATGACCAGAGACGAATAAATGATTGTAGCATCCTGTTCATGTGAAGATGGAATTAAAGAACCAAAGTTCAGTGTCCATCAAAGGAAATACACGTAACAATCCTTATAGGATGAATTAAATGACAACATAGATTACCTGCACGGGGAGATTTTTACGACCGCCACACTGCGCAAGTAACATTGTTGTGATCATGAATAAGAATATATGACAAAGTCCTATGAGTATTGCAACATATACCAAACTTTGAAAAGGCACAGAACAAAGGTATTTCACATGGAAGCCCAGCGAAAAGTAAGAACAAATTTGTGAGGAGGCATTTAAGGAAAAGAGCAAACCGACAGTTACCGCCTTGGAACGGTCAGTCATCAATATGGACCGACTAGGGTGCTTAAACCGGTTTTACAGAGCTCTAACCTCGCACTTCCTGACGAGTTTCTCAAATGCAAGTAACGAAATAAAAACGATCTATTGGAAAACAAAATGTCCATGCGCTGATATTTTCTATACGTTATGACGAAAGTAGTGACGTCATCGAAAAATAATGTCCACATAGTGTTCAGAAAAGGAATGTGGTATTATTTCGATTTGAAAAACATCACAAAAATGGTTGACCACAAATAAAATTAACTTTCTGAATCATGAACAAACATGACCAGAGACGAATAAATTATTGTAGCATCCTGTTCATGTGAAGATGGAATTAAAGAACCAAAGTTCAGTGTCCATCAAAGGAAATACACGTAACAATCCTTATAGGATGAATTAAATGACAACATAGATTACATGCACGGGGAGATTTTTTACGACCGCCACACTGCGCAAGTAACATTGTTGTGATCATGAATAAGAATATATGACAAAGTCCTATGAGTATTGCAACATATACCAAACTTTGAAAAGGCACAGAACAAAGGTATTTCACATGGAAGCCCAGCGAAAAGTAAGAACAAATTTGTGAGGAGGCATTTAAGGAAAAGAGCAAACCGACAGTTACCGCCTTGGAACGGTCAGTCATCAATATGGACCGACTAGGGTGCTTAAACCGGTTTTACAGAGCTCTAACCTCGCACTTCCTGACGAGTTTCTCAAATGCAAGTAACGAAATAAAAACGATCTATTGGAAAACAAAATGTCCATGCGCTGATATTTTCTATACGTTATGACGAAAGTAGTGACGTCATCGAAAAATAATGTCCACATAGTGTTCAGAAAAGGAATGTGGTATTATTTCGATTTGAAAAACATCACAAAAATGGTTGACCACAAATAAAATTAACTTTCTGAATCATGAACAAACATGACCAGAGACGAATAAATTATTGTAGCATCCTGTTCATGTGAAGATGGAATTTAAGAACCAAAGTTCAGTGTCCATCAAAGGAAATACACGTAACAATCCTTATAGGATGAATTAAATGACAACATAGATTACATGCACGGGGAGATTTTTTACGACCGCCACACTGCGCAAGTAACATTGTTGTGATCATGAATAAGAATATATGACAAAGTCCTATGAGTATTGCAACATATACCAAACTCCGAAAAGGCACAGAACAAAGGTATTTCACATGGAAGCCCAGCGAAAAGTAAGAACAAATTTGTGAGGAGGCATTTAAGGAAAAGAGCAAACCGACAGTTACCGCCTTGGAACGGTCAGTCATCAATATGGACCGACTAGGGTGCTTAAACCGGTTTTACAGAGCTCTAACCTCGCACTTCCTGACGAGTTTCTCAAATGCAAGTAACGAAATAAAAAACGATCTATTGGAAAACAAAATGTCCATGCGCTGATATTTTCTATACGTTATGACGAAAGTAGTGACGTCATCGAAAAATAATGTCCACATAGTGTTCAGAAAAGGAATGTGGCATTATTTCGATTTGAAAAACATCACAAAAATGGTTGACCACAAATAAAATTAACTTTCTGAATCATGAACAAACATGACCAGAGACGAATAAATTATTGTAGCATCCTGTTCATGTGAAGATGGAATTAAAGAACCAAAGTTCAGTGTCCATCAAAGGAAATACACGTAACAATCCTTTTAGGATGAATTAAATGACAACATAGATTACATGCACGGGGAGATTTTTTACGACCGCCACACTGCGCAAGTAACATTGTTGTGATCATGAATAAGAATATATGACAAAGTCCTATGAGTATTGCAACATATACCAAACTCCGAAAAGGCACAGAACAAAGGTATTTCACATGCAAGCCCAGCGAAAAGTAAGAACAAATTTGTGAGGAGTCATTTAAGGAAAAGAGCAAACCGACAGTTACCGCCTTAGAACGGTCAGTCATCAATATGGACCGACTAGGGTGCTTAAACCGATTTTACAGAGCTCTAACCTCGCACTTCCTGACGAGTTTCTCAAATGCAAGTAACGAAAAGAAAAACGATCTATTGGAAAACAAAATGTCTATGCGCTGATATTTTCTATACGTTATGACGAAAGTAGTGACGTCATCGAAAAATAATGTCCACATAGTGTTCAGAAAAGGAATGTGGCATTATTTCGATTTGAAAAACATCACAAAAATGGTTGACCACAAATAAAATTAACTTTCTGAATCATGAACAAACATGACCAGAGACGAATAAATGATTGTAGCATCCTGTTCATGTGAAGATGGAATTAAAGAACCAAAGTTCAGTGTCCATCAAAGGAAATACACGTAACAATCCTTATAGGATGAATTAAATGACAACATAGATTACATGCACGGGGAGATTTTTACGACCGCCACACTGCGCAAGTAACATTGTTGTGATCATGAATAAGAATATATGACAAAGTCCTATGAGTATTGCAACATATACCAAACTCCGAAAAGGCACAGAACAAAGGTAAAGGAAGTTGTTTTTCCTAGAATTCAATTAAAACTCCAGTGCGTCTGCGTCTCGATATAGCAGTACAATTCTAGAATGGAGTTTTACTATGTATACATAGGAAAACTTGGGTTTGTTTATATGTGTGTGTTTTTGCATAGTTAAAAGACATCATTATACATCAGAAAATCAGTCTTTGCATTTGTTTTCCATTTGGAAATACTTTTGCATGCAACTTTCAAGCTGGGAAGGCTTCAGGGATAGTTGAAAACTGAACAGGCTTTGTTCAATTCTTCACAAAACTAAATACACAATATGTAAAGTAAAATGAATGTATTCTAGATCTAACTAAACTTTAAATGCAATTATGTCCTAGTGTGACGATCAATTCATAATTACGATCACTTATTATGTGAGTTGGCAAGTAAATATTCCACCTGCACACTTTTTCTATTCATTTAAGTAAAAAACACAGATGGTTTAATCCCAGAACATGCAAAATTAACAAAAGAATTATTATGCATCAAGTAATTCGAAGATTAGAACTTCATATAAAGAAAATCCTTTGTCGTATTATAAAAAAAGCCTATTTTTTTAACTATCCTAAATGGGAACTAGAACTACCGTATATGTTTAAAATAGAATTAAAAACTAACAATTCAAAATGGTCCAGAGAAAAAAAGTTGATCATTATAATCAAGGGCTTAGGCCTTAAAAAAGAGGCTTGTTTCCAGATACTTGACGACCCATATATTTTATCTGCCGAGTCAAAACGACAAAAGATTTTATGTAAAAAAAAAAAAATCGGCATTCAATTTTTTCCTCCAAATTTAGCGTGTTCCGTTGTAATTTTACGATGCGATAGTTCTTACACACTGTGGCGGGAAATTTTCTGCATCAACTGGATGATTGGATCAATGTCATATTGATCGGATGTATACGATAGCGATCATCCGCGGGTGTGGAGTTGAATTGTAGTGGTCTTTGTTTCGATTTGCTCGCGTAACCTATTAATCGCAGCCTTTGTTTATACTTGAATAATGCACCGATTATTCTTTTATATTTCGACATTGTCATAGATTATACACTTTCTGTAAACAATTAAATCTTTGAGACGCTTTGGAGTTTTGATTATGCCGTGAATGATGCACACACAATTCCCCACCCACTTTTGAAACTGTTTTCTACGACGAATCTGCACGGTATAGGATTCTCCTTTGGTGTATTTTCCCTCTAGAAAATGCTCTGAACAAAGTCAATCATTCTTTAGATTGCAAGTGGAAATTTGGCTCATTGTTTTAAGTCAACTTATCTACAGTTTTCTCAGTTTATCGTCAGTTGGAAATCTGTGAAGGGTGGCGTCCTTCTGTCAACTCTCCCCTGTAATTGCTACGCACACAACAATATCTCTTTTTTTCAGTCGAGTTTAACACCCTTCTGCCATCGTTGACATTTTTAATTTGCTCTTCACCGGAAATAAAATGCGAACCTCCACGCTAAAGAGCGTTTAAGGGAGGCAATTATTCAGGGGAGATAACAGGGGTTATTCAACAGGACTATAAACAATGCTGTTGTAGCAAAATGACAAGCTGGCTGCCAATCGAACTCCTCGGGTAATTCCGTCCTCGGGACAATCATCCCTCGGATGTATCTGGTGCAATGATACTTACTGAAATCACGATCATTTTGTTCGCCAGAAGTCTGAAGAAGTTTATTTCTGAAGAAGTATATGCCTAAAATGTAGTTTGCACAAAACATAAACAATGCCATTATTTGACAGCTACGTGACTGCTGCGCTGGGTAAATTAAAACTGGATGATTTAAATTTGAAGCCGCCACAAATTGAAGTTTTACAGGCATCGTACTGTAGTGAAATGTCATCCGAGCTGTCATCTTTGTTTAGACCTCTGTCACAAAAGTAGTCCCATTTAAGGAAATGGCCGAGGTGATCTGACTACAATGTATCTACATACATCTGAGAGATGAATCGTGAATTATCTGAGGTGTTCCGATTGGCTCGCTGCTCGTTTGGAAAAGTGTGCTGGTATTAGTGTTTTTTTTTTTTCAAAAACAAAAATGTAAAAACCCTTACTGACCGACCCATATTTTTCTGGGCATGTAACCAGAAGCAAACCTCTTTTTTGTTATTGGACCGTGCACTTTTATTGTCATGATCTTTAAAATAAACAATATTTGTTCCTGATAATTAATCACTGCCTGCACCGAAACCTGTCTCAGTTGTTGGCGAAGACAGCAAGCTTTGTTGGTTTTGTCAGTAGAACTTTGAGTAAAAGGGGCTGAAATAATATAGGATTTTTTTTGCATTTGGATGCGATTTGTCTTCGAATTAAATATCCAATAATTACAGGCCATTCGGATGTGATATATTTGGAGACTTGCTGTCCCGGAACATATTTTAAATGCCCATAGTTTGGTTTTAGAAACAACAATATTCTGCTTGTGATTGTACTGTAATTAAAAGCACCATCTGCGCAAAATCCAACCAATATCTTTCTAAGCATATTTTCAATAATGCACACTACAGGATTCATGGCATTTCTGTGAGCAGCCACAGCCATATAATAAAGTTGACTGCAAGAAATCTTGAATGAGTTCATAACTGGGTCGAGAAGCATAAAACAAGTCTTTAGGCCAAGTTTAAACAAGAGGGCCATGATGGCCCTTAATCGCTCACCTGATGACACAGGCTTTACGTAGGCTCAAATCTGGCATCAAGTAATTAAGAGTTATTTACTTTAGAAATCTTTGGTGAAGATTGGACCATTAGTGTGGCCACTGGGTTGATAACATTTTCTAGAATTTTACCAAGTAACCTACTGAATCCACATGACTCACTTCAAAACATATGTAAGATTTCATACTGTCAAACATGATGGTCAAGTTTGGTGAAGACTGGGCCATCAACGTAGCCTCTTAAGTGTTTTCACAAGCTTTTTCTAAAATTTAACCTGGTGACCTACTTTATGACCCCACGAGACCCAATAACGAACTTATCCAAGATTTCATGTTGACAAACATTCTGACAAAGTTTGATGAAGATTGGCCTATAAATAGGGCCTCTAGTGTGTTTACAAGCTTTTTCTAAGAATTGACATTGTGACCTACTTTTTGACCCCACGTGACCCAGTTACGAACTCATTCGAGATTTCATGCAGACAAACATTCTGACCAAGTTTGGTGAAGATTGGGCTATAAATGTGGCCTCTAGTGTGTTCACAAGCTTTTTCTAAGATTTGACCTAGTGACCTACTTTTTGACCCCACGTGACCCAGTTACGAACTCATCCTAGATTTTATGCAGACAAACATTCTGACCAAGTTTGGTGAAGATTGGGCTATAAATGTGGCCTCTAGTGTGTTCACAAGCTTTTTCTAAGATTTGACCTAATGACCTACTTTTTGACCCCACGTGACCCAGTTACGAACTCATCCAAGATTTCATGCAGACAAACATTCTGACCAAGTTTGGTGAAGATTGGGCTATAAATGTGGCCTCTAGTGTGTTCACAAGCTTTTTCTAAGATTTGACCTAGTGACCTACTTTTTGACCCCAGGTGACCCAATAATGAACTCATCCAAGATTTCATGCAGACAAACATTCTGACCAAGTTTGATGAAGATTGGATAAAAATTGTGGCCTGTAGTGTGTTCACAAGGTAAATGTTGACGACGGACGACGAACGACGGACGAAGCGGTATCACAAAAGCTCCCCTTGAGCACGTTGTGTTCAGGTGAGCTAAAAAAAATTGTGCGAACGAGACCACATGTGTGGCTCAGTTTCAACAAATTTTAACAGAATGTTTGCCTGCATGAAACCTTGAATGAGTTTATAACTGGGTCAAGAAGCATCAAAAATTAGGTCAGTAGGACAATTTAAAAAAAACAAAACTTGTCAGAATTTTAGAGACCACATTTGTGGCTCAATCTTCAACAAAATTTGACAAAATGTTGGACCGCAAGAAATCTTGAATGAGTTTGTAACTGGGTCACCTGGGGTGAAAAAGTAGGTCAGTATGTCAAATCCTAGAAAACATGAACACCCACATTAATGGCCCAGTCTTCAAAATAATTGGATGGTTTGCTCGAACTCTTAAATAAGTATGTAACTGGGTCACATGTGGGGTCCAATAGTATATCACTGTCACATTTTAGGAAAACCATGTGAACATGCCAGAAGCTACTTGCCAGATATGAGCAGAAAACCTGAGTTCTCAGGTGAGCGATAATGGGTCATCTGTAGCACCCCAGTGGCAATCACCATGGGACAGATGATGATGAGGATGTTTATTATTAGCAAGTTTATTTTGCAATATATAAATTGACAGGGGTAAAGTCTGACAAAGGTACATGTAACACAATTTGTACAGCTGATCTTATTTATAAGTGCCTGTGTGTGTTTAAGTTAGACAAAATTTACCAAGATAATCTAAACACTGAGTCATTTTAACATAATTTGATACATTAACTTATTCTTATACCCACAAAAATGAGTTAATTTCTAATTCTCTAAAATGATTATGGTCTCTGAAAGATTTAAAGATGTTGTGGGTTTTTTTACCAAGCACAAACGGAACAAAGGAAATCAATATGAAGTTACACAATATTTCAAATCATTATTTTCAATGCATAATGTGAAATGACTCCCATCTTGACAAGACAAAAGTATATTGAGGAAAGTATTTAACACAATTTGTCTAATGAAAAAGTTCTTTAATCTCATAAACAATATTTTCTTTGAAAAAATAAACCTTGTAAGGGTGGCATGAAAGTATGAAATCAGTAATAAGT
Organism: Sinonovacula constricta; assembly: GCA_007844125.1. Classification (NCBI taxonomy): domain Eukaryota; kingdom Metazoa; phylum Mollusca; class Bivalvia; order Cardiida; family Solecurtidae; genus Sinonovacula; species Sinonovacula constricta. The sequence continues at coordinate 3,973,842 of CM017571.1, forward strand.
TAACCTTTTCAAACGTTTGTCAGGTTAGATTTGACAGCCTTTTTATGCAGAACCTTGTGTAATATATTCAATTGATATAGTAAGATACAGGTAATCATAAATAAATGATATTTATAATAATTTCACAATAAGTAACAATGTGTGAATAAATTTAAGAATAAAAATTTAAAAAATGTAGTTTCTCAGCTAAGTAGAATAACCGTGGTTTAAAAGGTATCCAATAGGTTGCCAATAAAAAATACATGTAACACTATCTTACACAATATCATGTGTTTCACATGTAATTCAGGCATAACTTCTGGATAAACATGTACTTTATCAAAGTATGGACAATTTTAAGCACCATCTCAATTGAGATAAAAAATTGCTAGAGCAGATTACCCAGATGACCTTAAATATAACCATGTGATCTCAAAAGTTAATGGTCAAATGGTTTTCTGAGTTGAAAAATAGCTAACTGTACAGCTTAGCTTAGATCGGAAAAACAGGTTTGTAATGACAAGTGGGTTGTTAGGCTTCACTTTTCATATACCAGTAGATGTAGGACATAAATTAACATTTTAACAGGGTCATCCCAGGTAACAATACATTTTTCGATTGTCTGAGAAAACAAGAGGGCCATGATGGCCCTATATATTATTCACACGGGTGCCGTAGACATTTACAGTAAATAAAAATAAGCAAGGAATAGCATAAATGCAAAAACAGACCAAAATAATTATACTTCATGTACACAAGTAACTTTTGGATACTCAGTTTAGTTTGTTTACCTTATGGCCATATATATCTGGCGGCCATGTTTTTATAACATCTTTGACCACACTTAATAGAGAGCCACCCAAGAAATGGGTATGTAATGATACACTACCCTCACGATAAGATATCGTAATATTTACAACACAAAACGATACACCGGACCTGGTAGCGCAATCGGCAGAGCGTTGGCTTCAGCGGGTTCGATCCCGGGCCGCGACATACCAAAGTCGTTAAAAAGGGTAGTGGTATAGCTCCCTTGCTAACGCTCAAGCAAATATAAGGGTAGTTCCAAGACTGGTTGGCCCGGTGTCAGGACAATGTGACTGGGTGTGGTATCATGCCAGGTGTTCACGGCATGCTATACACAGTGAAGGCAGCACTATATCTGCTTAAAGTGGACACCGTGGTACTAAGGATACTTTTTATGCTACACTATACACAATGATTATATATTAACTCAAACGAAGAGCTTAGAAGTCATTAATCAGAATTTATGATTTAAAAGGTTATCAACACTAAATGATTTAACTAGTAGAATAACCTAAAACTTTTTAGGTCCTTAAAAAAAAATCTAACAATACTTTTGCAAATAGTTTTCTTTATTTATCTTTATTGTAAGTTCTGAAAATCTATCACAAATACAACAGTTTGGTTCATTGTAAGAGAAAATAAGACAAATGTTTAATAACAATATGAAGTGTCAACACAGTTTAGTTTGTAAGTGCTTTGTATGAAACAACCAAGAAACAATGGCGGCAAGTTGTTATGTCTGGAATGTTAAAATCCCGACCTTTTCTTTTGTTTGAAACCCAAAATGTGTCCAAACCCTTGGCATAAACTTCGGCGGAGATGATCTTTATTTGATATTGGATGCCAAATCATGTGTGGCGGTGCAGTAATGGATAATTATTTGTGCACACAGTGGATCAAAATTATACAAAACCATAAAGCTTACAGGAAAAGTAACACTGGAAGTTGTACACTTGCTGCTTGTAAATTATGAGCAATGTTACATTTTATTGTCACAAACATTGTTATAAATTCTAAATAATGCTAAATCTCTGTGTAAAATAATATTCCATTAATGAATCAACACTGAATCAACGTGAACTTGAGAGCAAAATGTAGGATTTTTGCCTAGCTGTAACGCTGGTTCTTACCATAATTCTTGATAAGTGAACCAAACAATGGTATGCTGTTGTATGGTATATCGTTACACCCCTAATACCAAATATCAAAGCTCTAGCTCTTGTGATTTATAAGGAAAATGGCAGCCATATTTTTCACAAATGAAAATTCTTTGATCAATCTTGATATAGAACTACTCAAGAAACAAGTACACAAAATAGCAAGGCTCTAGCTCAAAATTCTTTGTAGAACTTTTCGATCTCTGGAATCTTCTGAGCAATTCTGGATAAATTTAGCCCAGCGGTTTCAAAGGAGATATTGTTGTAAAAATGATGAGGACCTGTGGTGCAGGACAAGTGACATTGGACGACGGACGCTCCCAATAAGCTCATGTGATCTTACAATGTACAAACTGTTGTGAAACATCTTTGGACAGAGACAGAGAAATAATAACTTTTTTAAAAATGCATCTGATAAAAATGTGTAAATTTTGATCAAGATGACTGATAGTTTAGCTCATGTGCAACCATGAAGTTACAGTGCAGATGGACTGTAAGCTGGTCTGTAGGTACAGGTTCCTAGTGGAGAGCCTTGACGTGGTCCTTTACATAGATGGTGATCATCTGTGAGTAAAGATGCCAGTATCAGGACAATACTTGTAGGGCTTGGAACGTTGTGGGCCTCTGTAATATAAACATAATACCTATACATCAACACCTCATAATCATTCTTTGACAGTAATCTCAGCTTATTTTAATAGTATTCCTCAAATGGTTTAAAGGTCATAAAATGCCAGTTTTGATAAAAAAACAACACTTTTTTCTTGTCATAAATGCAATAAAAATAACAGTATGCTAACTTTTTCTTTTGTAACCCATTGTTTTGCAGTGCTGAGGTAAAAGGTCAGCAACTATACAGGTTCGCATAAATCTGTGAATGCTTTTCTCCCTTACAAAAAGTTTATCTTTTGGCAGTGACACATGCGAAAAGCCCGTCAGTCTGTCACACTAATTTGGCTGCTAAGATGTGTTGAACTGTTAATTATGCAGCATTCGGGTGTAACTCGCAATCCAGTTGCATATGATCTACCTATCAGTCCGATAGGTTGATAATGGGCAAAATTATTCCGTGTTTCATCATACATACAAAGAATTCAAAAGCATGCAAGTCTTCAGCTGCATAAAAAAGAACTCTTCTTAAAATATAGATTATATATTTGGATAAAAGTTAAACCACGTTCACTAACATCCAATACCAGAAACTATTTAATTAAATATACAATATTATTGATATGATAGCATAGTTGCTAAAATCAGGTCTTAAATAAATGCTCATAATTGCTACCAGACACGACCAAAATACACTTTAAAAATTACACAAGATAACAAATGAATTATTACAAAGATAGGGAATAAATTTAACAAAAGTATGCCGATAATGTGCAGCAACATTTCTATCATTATAGCACAGGGGCACTTATGAGATACCCAGGGACTGAACCCGACCGGTCCATTATACTGACACTGACTATCATGTATTGGGTCATTACTAAACATCAAAGGTATGTAGTCATTTCTTCTGTCTTGCTATAGTCATTTAAAGAAAAATAATGGTAGACAGAGATAAGCAGTAATTTAAACAATGTAAAATCGTTAAGTTGTTGTTTAATACATCTGACTTTGTGACAAGTATGCATAAGTTGCATACATCGAAGGTGGATCATGAGACACATCGAATGATGGACAGATAATCATGGTAAACTAAAGAATATGCCACAAATTTTCCTAACCATTTATGCACAGTTTTTGATGATAATATAAAATGGAGTTTGTCAAGGTATTTTTTAAACAATATGAGAACAAAAAATACTAAAACTATAATCAATTTATATGACCTTTAAACAATGGCTGTAATTATTCTTTGTGATTCCAAAGTTACATGTAACAGAGTGTTGGGGGAAAAAAGCGTGTATATGTCTGCTGAATAGTTGAAGACAAGTGTAGCCAAAGTCAATAACCTACCTTGCCATCCTGGTGAAGACCTTTTCCTTAGCTATTTCAGCAGGACCCTCATTAATCACATTCAAAGATTCTGTTTCAAGGTAGACATCGAAGCACATAATCAAACGCTGAAGCTGATTGGACAGCAGCATGTCTGGAGACCTTCCTACCAGCTCACCATAGTGAATGTTGACTTCTTCCTCCATTTCCTGATTGGTATAAAGTGAAAATGTTACAGGGACACTTTCAAGAAAATTCCAAACACTCATATCCATAAGTCAATCCTGACGGAAGTCATTTAAGAAATATAAAGATATAGATAGTATAACGTTAGCTGTATACTTAACAAAAACAACAGAAAATTCTAGTTCACAAATCAGGTAGTCTATTACCTTGTTTTCAACAGTTAATATTCGTAATTTTCAAGCACCCCATCCTTTTCTACAAACTTGAAAAAAGCAAAACAAGGGGGCCATAAAGGCCCCTAATTGCTCACCTGAGGACATAGGCTTTTAGTACTCATACCTGGCATCAAATAATTAAAGTGTTATGTACTTTAGAAATCTTTGGTGAAGATTGGACCATTAGTGTGGCCACTGGGCTGGTTACATTTTCTAGAATTTTACCTAGTGATCTACTGGATCCACATGACCCACTTCAAAACATTTCTAAGATTTTATACTGGCAAACATTCTGTAAATGGTGAAGTATTGGGTCATCAATTTGTTAAGATTTGATCTAGTGACCTACTTTTTGAGCCCACATGAACCAATAATGAACTCACCTAAGATTTCATGCACTTTCCGCATCATAATCCAGTTATAAACTAATCCAAGATTTCACGTAGGCAAACATTCTGTTCAAGTTTGGTGAAGACTGGGTCATAAATGGGGCCTCTAGTCTGTTCACAAGCTTTCTACAATTTGAACAAGTGACCTACTTTTTGACCCAATAATGAACTCATCCAAGATTTCATGCGGATAAACGGATAAACATTCTGACCAAGTTTGATAAAGATTGGATAGAATCAAGCCTCTAGCATGTTCACAAGCTAAACTGTTTACCCGCAAGACGGAAAACTGGGTATCATAAAAGCTCGCTTTAAGTACAATATGCCCAGGTGAGCTGAAAAGAGGTACAATGACAGCAAATCTATTTTTCAACAAAACTGCTGATGTCACCTGTATGTGGCTGTCATTCTTAGAGTTGCGTCTTGTCTTCCAGTCAATGTTGATACAGAACAGTGGTGCCACCACAGGATAATCTGGTCCCACAATAATGTGTGCCGTTAGCTTGGCTGTTCAAGAAAAGAGCAATCGGAGACTGAGGTCATATAGTATCTGCTACTAGACTAGAGAAATACATATTTAGTGAACTGTAAAAATGCAAACTTTTTGTATTAAGACTGTACAAATTGCAAAAAGAAGGGTCCTAATGGTAATTTTTTTCAAATCTTTACATAAACATGAATGGGATTTCAGCTAAAAACAGATACTTTCAGAGTGAACTACCTGAATGATATTATAAGTAGTCAATAGCTTTCTCAGCTAAATAACTGACTGCAGCATGGATCAGACAGGAAATACCTGTTTGTAAAAATAATGAACAGCATTTCACGAAATCTTTTCAGGTTACATATGTTTATATGGTTGTTTAAACAAGAGGGCCATGATGGCCCTATATCGCTCCCCTAAGCACTATAGACATTTAGCCCTAGTTGCTTTGCTATGTGACAGATCAGAATTATTTGCACAATCTTGATACAAGGCCACCAAAGAAATACATAAACCAAATATCAAAGCTCTAGCTCTTGTGGTTTTTGACAAAAAGATTTTCAAAATTTTCCTATATAGCCATATAGTGTAAATGACGCACCCTTGGCAGCCATGTAATTTGACAGATCTAAATATTTTATCAATCTTGATTGGGACAACCCAAGGAACATGTATACCAAATATCAAGGCTCTAGTTCTTGCAGTTTTTTACATGAATATTTTCTAAGTTTTCCTTTATAGCTATATATGTGGTGCCTGTGGCATAGTGGTAGAGTCACCTATATGTAACTCCTCTGACTGCTTTGCCTCTCACCCCGTGGGTTCGAGTCCCGTTCGGGGTGAAGGACTTCCAGCTGACATGCAGTGCGCCGGTGGTTCTACTTGGACATGCGTCTGGGGTCTTCCTCCACAAAAAAGCTGGATGTTGCTATAATGATCATAATGTGTCGCTGCAATGTATTTCAAAAAAACAAAACAACACATATAGCTATATATGAAAAATGGTCAGACCCCTGACGGCCATGATTTTTGAGGAAATAAGAATTTCTAGCTTATGAGTTTCTGACAAGAAGTAATTTCTAAGCTTTCCTATAAAACCATATATTGAAAATGGACATGCCACTTGGGGCCCTGTTTTTTGATGGATCAAAATTATTTGCTGCGATTACAATAACCCACCCCGAGTAAAAGCTCAAGTGAGCTAAACACATCTGGTCCAAACTGTTTGATGCCACCTTTAAATAGTTAACAAATGGTAGGCCTTCCTACCTGAAGCTCGTTCTATGACTGCTACAAAGTAGAGATCCACTGTCTGGCAATCCACCAGATCAACAACTGACTGGGTGTACGGGCACTCAATAAACTCATCAAAGCTAGATCGCTGCCAGGTCTTAAGCTGGGCACACAACTTGGCAGGAAAAAAACGCTGAGAGTCATTGCTTATGTAGATTGTATTGGATTCTGTAATATAAGAGAACATAATATGTAGTTTATTCAGCTTCTAAGTAATGGCACATTGCTAAAAGACTTTTTACTTTCTAACTTGTCCAGGAGTTGCTACAAACCATGTCAATAATACTCACAAAATTCAACTTAGAACTATCTTCTTAATTATGAACTGTGACAAAAAAGGGTACAACTCCGATAAATTGAAAAATATTATTTAAAACACACACAAAGTGTCAGTGAATCTAAAAAGTAAGTTACACGTGCTATCAGTTTGTACCAAATGATAAACAGTACTGATATGGCCTACAATATTGCAAATAAAATGTCATCATTAGGTGCTGTTAAAAAATCAGAAAACAGTTTTCAATCAAACTAAATTTTTTTTTGTCAAAGACTTAAATTTCTGGAACAAGTTTTTTTTAATTGTTTGTAAATCTTTATAGTTCTCAGGTCTTGCATTGTTCTCATCTTTTACCATGTTAAGATCTAGTAACTATCAATATCTCTTTGCAATAAAACTCCTTGGTACACATTGGGGATGGGATGGGATGGGATTAGCTGGCATTTTGCCGATACTGCGCAGCGACATTTCTATCATTAAAGCACAGGGGCACTTATGAGGTGCCCAGGGACTGAACCCGGCCGGTCCATTAAACTGACACCGACGAGTCAGACGTAATGCTGTCCCCTTAGCCCCAAGAGTTAGGAGGGAAGCCACTCCTACCAACTTTAAAGTCTTTAGTTTGACCCGGCCGGGGTTCGTAACCCACGACCTCCCGATTCGCAAGCCTATGCTCTACCACCTGAGCTATTGCAGCCGGTTGTACACATTGGCCACTTTCAAAAGTGTAAATACCATATTAAAGAAGTGACAACAAAGGTTATCAGTGTGTAAAACTTGTGGAAAGGTAAAAACTGTGCTATTAGTAATGAAAATGCACGTTGCACACAGTAATGAAAGCCACTGCAGGGCCACCTCTCATTTAATTTCCAAATGGAAATATTAGAACTGTAAAACAGAGCAAAACTTCTTTAAAGCTAACACCAAAAATATAATATGCATTTGTATTTTGGGTTTGACGGCACACCAACACTTACATGTAAAAGGTCATATGGCGCCGAATACAAATAAGTTTAATGTGGATAATATAATATGTTATCTGGTGTTTATACATATGGAGATTAGTAGAGTAATCTTTTTGGTTTGTATAAAGAGAATGAGCAAAGGTGTAAAAATAAGATATACTTTGTCTGAGATTCTATCTGTTTTAAATATGTAAAACAGTTTACAGATCCTGTCAGAAATTAGTAAGAACTTAAAAATAAAAAGCAAAACAATAACTCTAAATCAATTTTCATTTAGGACAATAAACAAAATTATTTAAGATGTGTCAAAGTTGAAGATAAAAAACAAATGCACAATTATTTTATTGTTGTATGCTATTCCTTAATAAAAACAAGATGCTGTGTTCAGAAAACACATTTTTATGCCCCCAGTAGCATAGTTTGTCATGATACAAATTAACCATAATCTTTTAAGTACAAAACATGAAGATAAACCAAGAAACAAGGGTAGCCAGAGTTATGTAACTTGTCCGGGTCATGACCTGTTAACTGTTTAGTAAGTGTGTAAACTTTCATGTCACTGCTCTTTGTATAAACTGACAAATATCCAACTTGCCAAAACAGGTTAACCATTTTTCTAAGTACATAAAGGGGAGATTACCCATAAAATAAAGTAACCAGAGTTATTTAACTTATCTGGATCATGGCTTGTGCACGGTTAAGTGTGTAAACTTTTATGCTACTGCTCTTTGATGAAATTGAGAAATATCCAACTAGCAGATACAGGTTAACCATAATCTCTTTAAGTACGCAAAGTGGAGATAAACCAATAAATAAGGGTAGCCAGAGTTACATAAACAGTGCTAATTTTGCTTTACATTAAATTAAGTAACATAACAATATAATAGGTGAGCTTTGATTCACCATGGAAAAACTGGCAGTAAGCATTCACCAGGAATTAAGTTACAGGCCAGTATTTATCTCCATTGATAAATACATGGTTCTGCCCTACTAAAATGACAAATGAGCATTGGTCAGTATACCTGTGACAGGATCAACATTCAATGTCAATAAAAACTAAATGTAAGTCTCCTTTTCATTGCATAGTTATTAAAATGTATTACAAGTTATTTAAGTAAAATTATGTCTTCTTTTAGCCAGAACCAGCTACATCTTGATTTCCCATGTTACTGAGTTAATGTTAGGTGTAAATTTGTCTTACCCAGTGAGACAAGTTGCCTGAGAAGGGCTAACCTAGACCTTACTCTGCTGCGTAGCTTCCTGATGGTCATCTGCATGTTGCTGGAGCTAACGGCAGTCTGCGGGGTTCTGGGCATCTCCCCGTTCAGGAATTGCAGCCCACCCAGCCACTGTGCCCACAGGTATGGCCGACCCAGCTGGTCAAGGTAGCAGGAGAAATCCTGCAGCCTGCAAACATACCATATAAGGTAGCACTGCAATGGTGTCAATGATATAAACATTGCTGCATCACTTTGGGTAGTTTTAAAGCCTGCCTTATGTCAGCATCCTCAAGTAGGTGAAAATAAAGTATAAAAACTACACTGAACAAGACTTGACATGGTGCTTCACTATACAAACACACAATACAATCAAAATACAAAACTTTAACTTGTACATGCACTAAAGCCAATCCAGGGCCTACCAGACTATCATACTTGATTATATTTATGGATTTGATAAAAAACAACAACACATATATGAACACATGAACTTTCATTACAATCATTTAGCTGGAAAGAGCAATATAAGATGGATTATACTTGCGCTAAAAACTTAATTCTTGGCATAATGCAAAACCCATGATAATGTCAACACTAAGATGCAGTATTAGTTGTATTGAAAACAAAAAGCATTTACACTGAGAAATATAATAAAAGTTTAAATCTGACTATGCTTTTGACCATTGCAACTTAGAACATAAAGAAATTATAAAAATTTAACAAGGTCAACACATGTAAGCCATTTGGTAATGATAAAATTTTATCATGAACTCATTAATGTTCCAACCTAATGGCTCATTTGTCATTTTGTTCACAATTATTGAGAAGTGTCAGTATTTTTGCTGATGTTCGTGTAAGTTAAGTTATATAGGAAGGAAGGGCGTTTTTTTTTCCAGCTGAATTCCATTTGACATGCTGATAATGAAACTTGTTGCCATTCAAATGGCAAAGTTTAGTGAAGATTGGGCCATCAATGTGGCCTGTAAGTGTTTTCACAAAGTATTTCTACCATGTCTCCTAGTGATCTACTTTTTGAACCCAAATGTCCCAATAATATACTCATCCAAAGTTTCATGCAGACAAACATTTTGACCATGTTTGGTGAAGATTGGGCTATAAATGTGGTCTCTAGTGTATTCACAAGCTTTTTCAAAGATTTGACCTAGTGACCTACTTATTGACCCCACGTGACCCAGTTATGAACTCATTCAAGAGATCATGCAGAATGAACTCATCTAAGACAGCAGGCAAACATTCTGATCAAGTTTAGTGACGATTGGGCCATAAATGGGGCCTCTAGTAAGTTCACAACCTTTTTCTAAAATTTGACCTAGTGACCTACTTTTTGACCCCACATGACCCAATAACAAACTTATCCAAGATTTTATACAGACAAAGACCCTGACCAAGTTTGATGAAGATTGGCCTATAAATGTGGCCTCTAGTGTGTTCACAAGCTTTTTTCTAGTGACCTATTTTTTGACCACACACTGATCAATTTACGAACTCATCCAAGATTTCATGCAGAATAACTTTTTGACCAAGTTTGGTGAAGATTGGGCTATAAATGTGTTCTCTAGTGTGTTTACGAGTTTTCCCTAAAATTTGACCTAGTGACCTACTTTTTGACCCTATGTGACCCAATAATGTCATGGAGACAAATATTCTGACCAAATCTGATGAAGATTGGATAAAAACTGTAGCCTCTAGCATGATCACAAGCTAAAATGTTGACGCTGGATGCCGGACGAAGTGGTATCACAAAAGCTCACCTTGAGCAGTTGTCTTCAGGTGAGCTAAAAATAACATGAACATGTTTAATATTAATTGTGTATTCTTATTATGTCATTGGTGTAATGTCTCTGGACTGTGTATTGGGCGCAAGAGCCACATTAGTACACTTAAGTTCAAAATCACAGTTAATGTTAAATAAAAGATTGATAACTTCTGACAGGCTTAAGTTACACTTTCACTGTTTCATAACAATTAGGACAATGGAATTAGGACAACGGATTTAAAACTGCATTCCCTGCATAGGGATGTGTTAAAGAAGCTTTTTTTATGTTAAAGGGCCTATATTGGCAGTATATTTCCACTCAGGTTCAATGAATTTAATGAATTTAACAAGTACAGCAGAAACCCAAGTACTATCATTCATGTAGACTTTCAGTGTTAATTTTGAGTTACCTAAATGTTTGGAAATGTCTGTCAGTTTTATTCTAATAACCATAATGTGATGTCATTACCAAAGAGTGTTTCATATATGAGCCAGTTCATAAAAAACAGGGACCGTATGGTGATTTTTACCAAAATTGAGATGTTTATATTTTATTACACCCGGGACTTTGTTGAACACAAAATGTATAACTTCAGACAAAATTGTCATTTAAAACATATTTATTTGTGTATTAATTAAATCATAGCACATATACAACAATGAAATTTTGTGATGTCATGAAGTCACTTAATCCAAGGATTTGTAACATCTTCTTGTATCATGGGTATCAAAGACATGATAAAAACAAGATAAAGATAACGCATTAACAGTTTAATATAGAGTAACTGTAATGCTACACCTCCAATTGAAGAGTATCAAAATTATGGTTAAAATAATTCAAAACTTGGGGTTAAGGGTTCGAAACCAGGAGTTGCACTCAAGGCCTTTCTTTCCATTTTTTCACGCTGACATTTTTTCTGCATCACTCTACCAGATGTAGAATAAAACGTTTAGTTTTTAATTTTTATTTTGTAAATGAATTTGAATTGAATTATATTTGCTAACTTTGACAACAAATGTATGAACTGATAAATTCCATGTCTAAAAAAATAAAACCATGTGGTGAAATTATTTTATATTTGCAGCATCGATCAAAATACTTTATAAAACATTGTGGTAACTCTGAAATAAATCCTTTGACTATCAAGAGCTTGGGGACTTTTTTTAATACAGCAGAAAAAATGCAATAATTAACCTTAAATGTGTTAAGTTTGTAAACCAGTAATTACATATTTGGGATAGTTTGTGTCAGACCAATCAAGTAAGATTTTTGTTTGGTTTGTCTAATGCTATAATTGGTTTCCAAACGATACTCAATAGCAAAACATTTCTCCTAAAGAGTTTAAAATATAATATTTGTATTTCTAAACAGAAAAACACCTTAAATATCAATTTTAAATGTCTATAAATTCGAAACTGGTTGAAGAATTTTCTTAACATCTAGCGTAAACATCAACATCAAAGTTTACAACACATTAATTTTAAAATTCTGTATATCGTCTTTTAAACTTGCATTACCTTAATTCTATCTATTGCAACATGAAGAGGAAAAATATAATGTTAGCGACTTTGCAATAACCGGTGACGAAGAGCAACATCGATTAAACAAATACACTAATTCTGAATGTCACTGTTCTCTATTAAACCTTTCTGTTATACAGGTGTGTTGAAATATGGGGAAGAACAAAGAGTATATTTTTTGCCATCTTTTCATTGCTCTGTAACTTATGATGATGCTCGCCACAATAGAGCTTAAATGGAACATACCGCTACTCCCAAAAGTTAAACTTCAGACAATAAGCTCTCTAATGTGTCTCAATCACACCCACCAGAACGCAAAAATCAACAGCTACACAAAGCAATAAACTTATCTTTCAACATTTAAAGATCAATAATCAGCTATTATTCGCATCTGTCCAATAACTCCTCAGGTGGTAGGCAGGTTGTGGCCCTGTTGGTCTCTCGCAGGTAAGGTCCAATTTGTTTTGGAAGGTATACCTGTCTTTCCTGTGATTGGCAGATACCGATGTTAGTCGCACTCATGGTACATGCATGCTTTTTCAAGTTTTACCCTAATTTGTAGTGTCTCGGCCAAAGTTACATCAATGTGCCCGGGAACACTAGAAGTGAAACAGAATTGTTGTAGATCTCTTATGCCATTTAGGACATTGATGTAAAGGGACAAAAAAATGCATTCCATGCTGGCCACTCCCATGTTGAGCCATACATTATTGATACACTGGTTTTTAATGAATGGGTTACGAACGTTCTGAAAGATATATTTTTCAATTGCTTATCATGTTTTGTCCAAACTCAATATATAAACATTCTTCTAGGTAAAATACTTTATAAATAAGCTTCTCAAACAATTACTTAACAATTATCATTTATATATAGCCATTCTATTTAATGCAAAATTCAATATATTTTGGGTAAAGTACCTTAATACAACATAATTTATAACAGAAGCAGAAATATGACAGTTCAAATAACATATAGCATAAAAAGGGAAAATAATAAAAAGTGTTGAGTAATTCATCTTTAAAATATCCGAAGGGATATAAACATTAAACACAGTAGACATTTGTGTTAATGTTTAATAAAAGGTGGACAGAATGCTGTGAAGTATTTCAATTTCAATTTCAGTTAAATATATGGACTTAATGTGGTAAGCATTTGCTCAAAGAAATGTATACTAAACTACGCCTGTTAAATCAGCCATGTCAAAAGGTAAGAAAACCAAAGTAATCAATAACCTATATCTGCCAGAGTTTGGCAGTCACTGACACATTTTGACACATTTTCCGAGAAGTTGTGAGAATGTGCATGAATGTCAGTTGAACAGGACAAAGTCGCTGCAGGACACGGCGGCTCTAACCCATGAATGATAACACATGGTGTGACTTTAGCAGGTGTTTACAGCATGCTATGTACACAGTGAAGGTAGCAATTTATCTGATTAAGTGAACAACTTCTGCTGACTTTTTATTTACAATTATTGATGCACAAATAGCTAACAAACAAAACAAATGCCACCTATATGTGCTGCAGTTGTCAAGTCAATGTAATTAAATGTAATCATCTGTCCCTGTACAGTTTCAGTTACATTTACAATGCTTATCATAAACTTACTTTAAATTCCTTTTTGTCTGTCCTGATCTTTATTCACACATCAGAGCAGTATCTCACACTTAGCATAGATGTTAGTCCCGGGTGGGTTGTGATCTTAAAGAAGAATGGGTATCAAAAATAAATGTTTTCTGCACAGTTCCAATGTATTTTTTTAACAAATAAGCATAAAATAATAAAATTTAATATGAACAGCAGAATTACATATATATTATATATTTTATATAATAAGATTGTTTGTAGAAAGCGGTTATTTTCATTCTTAATATCACTTCCATCTTGTTAATCATTATAATACATGTATAAGTTTTATTTACAAAATGTCACAGTAAAATACCCTCTAATTGTTTTGAAAATTTATGATATAGAACACCTATATTTCTGACCTGGATGTTGCTACAGGGCACTGACATCAAATTATAGTGAATTGGTACCAAACAACTTGGATGCACAAAGTCATACAGCCTTCGCGGAAAAGCTTGTGAACTTCTTTTCATGGAGCTTGCTGGAAAGATGGTTGACGCTGTGTGGTTCGTCCC